>OZ005742.1:76836942-76941241 GCA_963930735.1 Dioctria linearis | reverse complement strand
AGCTTATATATTTTACAAAATTCGAATGTAGAAAATTTTAGTTCTCTTTACATTTGCTCAAAAAATTTGTGTGGCAACACTTCGAAGGAGTTGCTGCATTCTGTGCATTTTCGAATCCAAAACAGCAATTTTTGAAAATTACACTGTACAAAATTTCATTTCTCTAGATGCTATTACCAACGTATGAACAAGTCTACATAATAATATTGCCTATGATTTCATCTAAATTATAAAAATTAGACCTAAAAAAAAGTATAGCTAAGTAACCATTTTTCTTTATTTTTATTCTCAAAAACATATATAATATCGTATAGAAGCGCTGATTTTAAAATCAATTGGCTGATTAATTGAATTGAATCACCTGCCAATAATATATTCTGTAAATAATAAATAAATAATACACAAATAATAAATACTCACCGAAGTAAAACTTCACTTTGTACTACTTCACTAAATGAAATATCAACTTAGAATGCCGGCGAAGAACAATCATGGATATAAATATTTGCTTTAACAAATTCTTCGGAAATTGGCATGATGTATCCTAACTTCGTATATAGCAAATCGAAGAAATTTCGAGCAACACAAGCGATGCATCTATTTCGAGTTCTTGGAAGTTAAGGAATGCTGTTAAAACTTCATTTATGTTAAAAAAATCGAAGATATTTTGAGCTACGAGCACTGACTTATAACAATGGACTGAGCGTATTGTCATTTTCCTATAGGAAAGCATGGCACAAGTTTTATAGTTCTCTCTTTCGCCCTATGGCAGAGTTGGAGCTACCAACACAAAATATTGCATGCAGGAACATTTGCTTATGCCATTTGATGTTTTCATGTTGGCTACAGATGTAATTACCGCAGAAGGAGTAAGGTAAAGATAGTGTTTACCATGCTCCGTCTCTCTTGCCCATAAGCAGGATTCAGTTAAGAATAACTTTTGAAAATTAAAGTCGGAATGAGTTTAATTCCTTATAAGCGATTAAAATATCACTTGGGCACAAGAAAATATATTTTTTTAATTAAATTCGATTTGCGGATGTAAAATTTCATCTGACTGGTTGAGTTTTACATGTTTTTTATGTAATCGTTTTAGAGGGTGCTCTAACAGTGGTATACAGAAACACAATATTTTTTGTGCCACATGAAATAGCAAATCGCTCAGTCCATTATTATAAGTCAGTGGCTACGAGCGATTCAACAATTTCCAGTTCCTGGAAATTAGGGCATGCTGTTCGACGAGGGCATACTACAAGAGAAATTTCTTGAGCAGCTGTTCAATACACCCTTATTCGCCAGTGTGTAAAAAACAACAGTGAACCACTACATCCTTATTCACCAGTGTGTATAAAACAACGTGCCTGGTTATTGAAAAATGTAAACATTTCTACTTCACATAAAACAAGTATATTTCTCTTTGTCCATGCTCAATTTCCTTAAAGCTACATGAAATTCTTTCTTTCAAATATTATAATCATTTTTTTATTTTATTTTTTCAAATGATGTCCTATTCTCGTGGGTAATCTCTTTCTATCGATCAGCTGTTCAAGAAATTTCTCTTGTAGTATGCCCTCGTCGATGCTGTTCAGACTTCATTTATGTTAAAAAATCGAACAGATTTCGAGCTACCTACGATGTTTCCTCCATTTCGAATTCATTTCGGTATAGCTAAATTTCGTCCAATTGTTTGCAGGATCCTGACTTAATGAACGAGTTTAGCCATTGCCAGGGCCAGAAATGTGATCATTGGAGTTTGAGTTATATTTCATGTAAATACACAACATTGGATTTAGGCGTTGTTTTGCATATATAAAACACCGAACATGTCTAACGCTGAATCAAAAATTAAAACTGGAATTACTGCTATAGTTATTAGCAGTGAATTTTTGCAAAAATAAAATATATAGCATTTATATAGCATCCTCTAATATTTAATTTCAGGTGACATTTAATAGAACAAATCCCTCAGAAGCAGATACTGATGCAGATTCTGGGGAAGGCGAAGGTGTGGTTTTTAATATAATGCCGATGCATGATCAAACCAAAAGCCGATTAAAATTTCGCATTATGTGGAAAGAAATGTGCAGAATTATAATGAAAAGGAATTTCAAGAAAATTTTAGATTAACCCGACAAGGATTTGAACATTTATTGGAAATAATTACAATGCATGTAAAGAAAGACAAGCTTGGCGGAGAGCGATTTGGAATAGCAAGTCTACAGTCATAAATTAGCCAACAGTGGATAAGCCAAATGAAATTAGGCATGGATTCCAGAAGATGTCAGGGCTTTCTAATGTCATTGGCGCTGTAGATAGAACTTATATCCCGATTAAAGCGCCTAAAGATCAAGCGTATTGTTATACAAATCGTAAATAGCTCCATTCAATTACCCTTCAAGCCATATGTGACAACAAAATGCGTTACATTAATTGTTTTGCTGGGTTTTCGAGTTCTGTGCATAACGCAAGAATTTTTCGGAGCTCTGGCATTTAATCGAGGATAGAAAATTCTAAGAATGATTTTCTTCCAGGGAATGCCGTTATATTGGCAGTTAAAGCTTATACTCTTCTAAAAACTGGTGCATTCCAACATTTATGGACAACGGGAGGCTAACCAGAAAGCAAACAAAATATAATAAAGCTCATTCTAGAGCTCGTCAATTTATAGAAAGCGGTCGACGATTCGTACCATCCTTTTCAACCACCGTAGCACCAATTACGAAACTACTATAAAAAAACCGTAAATGGAACTGGGGACCAGAACACCATCAGGCTTTTGAGCACAAAAACTAACCGAGTCACCAATACTAGCCTGTCCAGATTTTACACAGCCATTTATACCTCAAACTGATTCTAGCCAAGAAGGACTGGGAACCGTACTCTGTCAGGAAGGAGATTGCGCAGAACATGTTATAGCCTTCGCCAGCTGTATGTTAAGTAGTGCCAAACAAAAATATTCAGTGATAGAGAAAGAGTATTTAGCCGTTGTATGGGGCATCAGAAAAATGAGGCCATATCTGGAAGTATAAGTTCACCGTAATCACCGACCATCTAGCTTTAAAATGCTACATTCACTTGAAAATCCCTCTGGCCAACTAGCAAGACGGGCCGTCGAAGCTCAGTCTTACGACTTTGATATAAAATACCGAAGGGGGAAATTAAAAGTAGGAGCTGACGCGCTGTTAGGTCAATGACCAAAGAGTAGAGGGTCACAAACCGCTCTACTATCATCTATTGAAATTATATCTGAATGTTCGTGGTATCAAAATAAACTACGAGACATTTAAAATCAACCAGAACTGTGTCCAGACTACAAAATAAAAAAATGAGCAAACGTATCATCATTTCGCACAACATATACCGAAGACGCTATACCATGGAAGCTTTGGGTACCGAAACCACTTCAAAATAAGGTACTACAGGAAAGTCATAACAGTGTCACCGCCGGCCATCTTTGAATCAACAGAAACCGCCGGTTTAATGCATGGATTTCCCGCTAACAGTCCATGGGAAGTCGGTAGCACAGATTTCATTGGACCTCTCCCTCGGAAAACAAAAGGTCACACCGCAATACTAGTGTTGCAGGATAAATTCACAAAGTGGGTAGAGTTTATGCACCTGCCACCACCGCTGGACTAATACGTGGTTTCAGCGCAAGAATAATCTCTCGTTTTGGTTATCCCGAGGTATTAATTTCCGATAATGGTACGCAATACACAAGTAGAAAATTCAAAACTCTACTAAACAACTTGGAAATAAAACACCGAATTACACCGCCGTATACACCGCAGGCTAATCCGGCGGCAAGAGCAAACCGTGTGATCAAAACAATGATTGCTGAATATGTGGACCACGACAATCGAAACTGGGACGAATATATACCAGAGTTAAAATGCTAGCCATAAACACTAGCAAACATGAGTCTACCGGATATTCACCACACTATTGAAATTTTGGCAGATAATAAATATCACCAAAAAGTTTGTATGGAGAAGTAGGGGGAAAATTCCAAGAACAGAAATCAACGAGAAAGCGTGAAATTTACAGGAAATATATGATTTCGTCCGAATCAATCTGGATGAAGCATTTACCAACCAACGTCGCTACTATAACAACTGCCAATGTGACTGGTGTCCAAAAGTTGGAGAATAAGCTCTACGAAAAAAATGGATACTTTCATCCGCCGCTAAGAATTATGCCGCCCAATTAGGACCACGATATATCGGACCATATACTGTAACTAAAATAATTTCCCCTGTCATAGTTAAACTCACTATACCAGAAGGGGAAAAGGCTGGTGTAACCCACGTGAAGGATTTAAAAATTATATACCAGAACACGCCCAACGTACATTTAAGTACTGCAAACAAGCCAACAGTAATCAGTCAAATAGTGACCAGGATGGCGACACCACGGCGTGTGACATTTGCACCATCCACCGCACAGGATCCAGAAATGAATATACCACGGCGTGTGGCATTTGCACCATCCACCGCACAGAGTGCAGAAATGAAGACACCACGGCGTGTGACATTTGCCCATTCACCGCACATGATCCAGAAATAAAAGCATCACGTCGTCGCACCAAATTGATTCCGCCTGCAACACAAGACCCGTGTAGAAGGAGGCCGACACAGCCATTCAAACCAAGCAATGTTTTATTGCCAAAAAATCAAGTTAAAGATATTGCCCGACGAATTGGGGAGAAGATGCTAGAACAGATGACGCAGCAAGATAGATCAACACCCATCAACATGTAACCAGCAAGGGCAGCTAAAGCTCAAGAACTAGGAAATACTCCAACCGAACCAGCTAAAAAAAGTCAGCTGCCACCAGGATCTATTGCAAACCCATCATCGTCCGGCAAAGATGACTTCAGCGGAATTGGACCATTATTGGCCCCATTCGGTCAAGCCAAGAAGTTCGTCGTTCTAGGACCAAATGGACCGCTCCGGGTTCACACACTCATAGACGGAAGTGGAGTACTGTATACGACTCAAATGAAGTAAAAGTTATTTTTATACATATATATCTATGTTATGAAGACTGATAATTTTAAATAAATGTGTTTCACTATTAAAAATAAATGTGTTCTTTATTAAAATTAAATATGTTCCACTATAAAAATAAATGTGTTATGTTCTGCTATAAATATAATGCTCCTTTCTACTATATATTGTCATCCACTAAAATAAAAAAAAACCAGTGTAACAGTGTTTTTGGCGAAAAAAGAGGGACATGTAACGAAGTTACAAATTAAAATTCAAATCCGTAAAACTTGTTATTTAATCCGAACTAATGGACTAGAAATGCTTAGCCCATTTCATCAACTGATTTGCTCACACTAAAGTAAAAACAGTTAAATGCTCAATGTTAACAAGTCCTCTTGACGTTTTCATTTATGGTGGTAACTCATGTGCGTTAGATATCAATTGTCATATGGAATCATCAGAACGGCAACACGTTCAAGTCTATAAAAGGCGAGCTGGAAAATCGAATCCGTTTTGCTCTACCATCATTATTTCGAGACAAAAGTGGAACATTGTGTATTAGGTTAAGTTTGTGATATTTTGTTAATCGTGTATTGTCACAGACAAAAGTGGAAATTGTGTATTAGGTTAAGTAAAGATCAACCAAAATCTGTGTATTAGTTAAGAAGTAAATTGTCACAGATAAATCCGCGAAAGTTTTGTGTTAACCTTATGGGAAGAAGGTTAGAAATAATTTTGTGTAAAAGAAACATTAAAATAAGTTCAAAGTTACATTTACATTAAAATTAAAAATAATTTGAAAAATAAAAAGATAAGTTCAGTACAAAACTAAATTAGTGTTCTCTGTTAAAACTCCTTGGTCAATTATTCTTCTTCTTCGTCATCGTTGAATGTCGTTCATTGACCCTGGCGTAACTCAAGAGCTAACCTGCAACCATTCAACGTAAAACAGATCTTACAATATAGTATATATATACTTATCGGTATAGTTGGTCACATGTAGCTGTGTATATAACAGGAGTACGATACTATTTATTTAATTGTAATACATTTCGATTTGGTCGATTATAATAAGCCGACCTTGATCAAATCCACTTAATATAAATAAAGTTGTTTTGTGATTTCCGTTAGGGAGATACATGAATGTGTAGTAATAAATATAATTCTAAATAATTCCCGTAATCCTTCTAAAAGCCTGAAATATAAATCTAAATCTTTTTTGTTTGTTTTTAAAATATTAAAGTTTATCGTAAAATCTGAATTAAACCTTAAATGCTGTTTTTTTTTATAACAAGCAATTCGCTATGATAGCAGAAAATATTACACGACTTTACTTTGTTCTCCTTTCCATCAAGTGAAGTGGTTTCGTAACTTCCCATTCCTGAAAGTTACGAGGCGCCCAAAGTTGGCTCATCTTTCTTTGTGAACGATACGTTTCTTCTAGCTCGATGACGGAGAGCATCGATCGAACCACCCCATCTGCCTGAGCTTGTCGCAACCAATGTCATGTGCGTGTTAAGCCACGTAACAAACATTCAAACTAGGTGACTATACGAAATTAGACACGGGCATTCATCTAGGGTATCGAAAGAATTAATTTTAGACCAATTCTAGACTAGCTTTTTACTTCTTCATATATCATTGTAGTACGGACGAGTCTTTGGAAATTCCAGGAACCAATTTGCATTGAAATTTTTAAATCGTTCTGAAGGGCACTCATATTGCCGAGCATTATGATACAAATATCGATGTCTGACCAATTCTTATGATATCCTAGATGAATGCCCTTATGAAATTTCGTATGGTGACGTATCTAGCAAGTTTAATTTTTGAAGTGGTTTTTCGCATATATTTCTAGAACGAAAATTATTATCAACAGCTTCATAGAATTTCATATTCTGACGTACTTTTCAGTACAATATAAACGTTTTCACAGTATACGTACAAAAACCAAAACTTTTATATGGCAATACCAAAAAGAGGTTGCCCGATTAACTCCATTTTCAAAATTGCATTTACTGTTGCTGTGAAAACACCGACGCGTTCTCAGGCTTTTACTGTTATTTTATTTTACGTATTTTTTTTACAAGCTCATGCGAGCAGCTGACGCAAAATCCACCCTCCGCCATGCAGCTGACGATTTTTTTTAACTCACTATAATGTCAACTGTTTATAAAATGAAGTTTCAGCTGGCATAGTATTACTTCTTTTTTTACCGCTGTCGCAGCCTCCCACACACACACCCACCGCGGGTGCGTCAGCTGAGGCTTGGTTCACTTATTAGTCATCCCAATCGATTGGCATAAAAACACTACCTAAAATGCAACGCTACCTCCCGGACTAACAGTAAAGGAGCTGTTCATTGGGGCTTTTAGCAATTTAACTAGATTGATATTAGATAAAAAATGTGTAGAGGAGCACATTTACTGACAGTCTTTATTTATTTATATGTATTTATGGTATTTTCCAGCTAACTTAAAAGTGGGAAAAGGCTCTACAGTAAGTATCCACGCAACATTCAAATTTTGCTTGGGGTCCGGTCGGATACATATTTGCCATCTTATAAAAGATAGCACAAAGTAGATTTATACTTTTAATTTTACATATAATGTAACCGCCAACGCATTTCGTCTTATTAGGACATCATCAGGGCTCTTGTCGTACTGAAGGACTGATTAATTTAGCTGCTAACTCTACGCATGCAGTCTATAGAAATTTGCATTCAAAAGTGAGCTGTTGTTTTTAAAATCTAACTGCTCCTTTACTATAAAATAGCCATCGTCTTTAGCTTTTTTAATCTCGAAAGTTTCATATTTAATTAGTATTATCTTTTCTGATAAATTATGTAGTAATTTAATGTCATCTGGATTCGGCTTATGTCCGGTTAACCTAAAGTGTTATGCGAAACCTTAATTTGGGTATGCAGCCTTTGCGCTATTAATATTCTCTTTAAATCTAGTTCGTATGGATATTTTGGTTTGCACAATGTAAATGGTATCACAATCCAAACAATTCAGCTTATAGACACCGCATTTGTCAATTTCATTAATTATAGGTTTCCATTTGTTGTTGACTAGAATGTTTTTAAGCGTTATATCAAAGACTCTATAATACAAAGATGTTGCAGGCATATGATGTAGAACTCTTTCTAAAATAAATTGATTATCTGAAACTCCACTGTGTTTCTTCTGAGGGAAGTTCTCAATTTTTTCTTAGAAATTTACTGGATATTTTTTCATTAGAATTTGTATACAATTTTGGCGGCCGACAACGGCACACATGAAAGTGTTGTATCTGAAAATAACTCCATTCGCCAACTAAATTAATAAAAATTCTGCCGAAACATTTTCTGTAAATTTCTAAGAAGAAATGAATGCTTATTGCTTAACTAGCGTCTACTCAGAAAAATTATTATTATTATTATTAGACGCCCGCCAAGCACCTGTTGTCGACCAAATGCATACAAATTCCGAAGAAAAAATATACAATAAATTTCAAGAAGAAAATTGAGGCCGTCTCTACATCATGTCGACACATCATTGATTTTATATTGGAGCGAGGCATTGCTGTCGGCCTGCAATGTTGCATACAAATTCTAAAGAAAATATTTCCATTAAAATTCTAAGAAAAAATTGAGTGCTTTTCTACATCAGGTCCAGGCTGTGCTGCTCTGCTCATGATTAGTGGAGGCCGCGAAATTTTAATAATTTCTCAGCAGAGGTGGAATCCCGGACATTCCACAGTATTTTTCACTGATGTAAAACTACACAATGTGCCTGCACTATCTTTGTACGGGTATTATAGAATCGTTGGTCCTATTGTTAAAGAAGGCTGGCTTTATGTTTTTTTCCTCCTAAATAATTTGTTTAATCTAATTGATATTTCACCAAAGTAGGGGATTCTTCTCCATTTTATTGAATCTTGATCCAAACTTAGTTGTTTAGAAGGAAAGGTCCTATTCTAGGCAGATATTTAACAGATTTATTAATTGTGCAGATTGTGACATGTCAGTTAGTTTCCTATTGATTGTTTCAGTTAGCAAATATTTTAATTTGTTAACAGAGACCGAAGCAAAAAGACTGCAAACATCAAATGATACCAGTTGCGATTTTTTGGGTAAACTAAGGCCTTTAATTCTTTTGACCTTATTAAAGTTGCCCAGGGATAGTCACAGGCACGTTAAAACTGTGGAACTACCTTACCTTAATTATACCTATTACCTGTTAAGTAGGTATGTATACATAGATATTTATTGCAAATTAGAAAGTTAACGTGATTTTTGAAGAGACCTCTAAAACCAATAATTTTTCAATATTTGGTTGCAAATCTGATGTTGAAAACAACATCAAATCATAAATATGTTTTGCTGATAGTGAGTTGCGGTTATTATTTTCCATGTATGTAAACGTTGAAAAATCTGTTTTACATACATTCGTTGTGGTACACCTGCATAAAATTTGCAAAGCTAGGTCACGCATCTCTGGGTAGTTATCTTTTGATACCAATTTCCAAAATTGTTCAGAATTGTTTGACCACGGTTTAGGTGGTGAAGTCACCGATTCCAAAGACCGCTGTTTTAATTCTAGTTGTAATTTTGCTGAGTAGCTACTCAATTACTTCAATGAAAGTAGTTGAAAAGGGGTTCATAAGCAGCAAAATACTTTCTTTGTCAGGCTCGAAATTCTGAAACCTTTTCAGACAGTGATTTCATTTTTGGCCAGTATTTTACGATGTGAATGGATGTTGTTGCTAGTGTCTTTCATATCCACGAGCGTAGGAAAATGGCTGATATTGTTTCTATCTAAATTCGTAGAAAACAGTACTTATTTCGATTTGAATCCGTTCACCAAATCAACCATTGTTTGAAATTAGCAGTCCTTATCCTGCAGCTATATATCTTTAGCACACAAGGTTTACTGGTGAATGATGCAATGATACAATTGTCGACCCAATTATAATTTTGGTCTTCCCCGTCATTGAAACTTACAAATTTCAGTATTAGGTCCTTCAAAAGATAATGTGCCAACCACTCCAATTGATAGAAAACTGAACTCAAAGAAAGGTAAAAATTACACGAAAGGAAACAAAAGTGATTTTCAAATATTTTAGTATGTGTGTGAACGCGAAACTACATTCACCCACATTTATTGACGCTTTGGCAGCTTGGTGGAGACGCAGGCGAAGAGCTAGAAAACAATTAGCTCTGTCTCGCTCTTTCATTGTTTGCTTACATTTAAATTTAAAACTGGCGAGTCTCCGCTAGGTAAACGCGTTTCAAATACGTTGTGAGACCACTTCGTGTCCCGCGGGCCTAGGGTTGGGTGGCCATAGAAGGATGGCTATTTTTTAGCAAATACATTTCTTCCCTATCAACAACTTTATCTGATCTGTTAATAGTTTCTTTTGGTAATCTATTGAATTTGTTTGTTGGATCATAATTAATTTCTGTTAAGTTCTTTGAGTTTAAACAATCTGTAAGTTTTTGGCTATAAGTACATTTATCTAAAATCGTAGCTGAATTGCCTTTGTCGGCCTTGCATAAAATTAAACTATATGTCTCAAATGTTCCTTTAATCCCTTTATGTACTATCATATTATGTTCCATTATTATATATATACCTAATACCTGATTTAATTAAACTTGGGCAATTAGATTTAATGTTCAGATCATCGTCATCAAAGGCGGCGTCAGCATGAATAGCCAAATTCAATATATGTGTTGGCTTCACTATCAATGCCGGTGCAAAGATCATCCCATGTCGTAATACTTCCTATTCCCCACTTCAGAATGAAACAGCTGATAAATTGACAATACAATGGTTTTTCTGTGGTGGTGCTTGTTATCACAGATGCTGTGGACAGATTCAAACATTTGAACTAGTTTTTTTGTCTCTTATATTGCTGATATGATAACTGTCTAGATTTTTCATGGCATTTTATAATATAGAAGGTCAAATTCCAATGGATGTAATAACACGGTCAGCTGAGTGTAGAATATTTTTAGGTGTGCACTTATGTTATCACTGATTTTACAGTTAGATTTTATACATAGCTACTTGTTGTGTGCAGACTAGTGATGGGAGTTTACTCGTAGAGTTTTGAGTAGATAATGCGTTAAGAACGCATATATTCGTAGACAGTGTAAAAATAAGTAGACAACACATACAACGTATACAACTGCTGTCACTTTTTCATTTTCTTGTAAGTTATCAAGGAGTTAAGATCATCTTGTGTTTAGTGTGTTTTATTATTTGTGAAAGTATTTTTAATGAACTTATTATAGTCGTATGTGAACATGGTAGCAGCACGCTATAGACATTTGTAAACATTTGTCAGTAGAATAATGTGTACCATGCGGGGAGAAAGTGCGAATCGGGCGATGAAAAGGCCGGATATCTGACAGATGAGAGGGAGGGAGACATTTTTTTGCGGATCTTTTGGTGTGACTTTGACGTTGGTGGAGGAGAAAAAGGGCGCTGGAAAATTTCTCTCAATTTGAGGAGAGCTTGAAGACAATTTATTAAAACTTTAAAGCCGATGGTGGCAGGAAAACACTCATCATGAAGAAAACGTTGAAAAGTAAAGCGAATGGAGTATAAAAGTTGTTTAGTGAACGTGGAAAAAGAGGTTACGGTGTATCCTGGAAAAGCGAATGAGGAAGGAAGCCACCTGCAAGTTAAGTACAATTTATTACTACTACCAAGTGCTCAGGTGTCTCCGAGCCGAAACAAAGTTTTTTTTTTTAATCAAATAATTAACCTTCATAGAACTTACCAGGATAATCCAATCGCGGAGCACCTGAAAAAATATATATAGAGATATATACACATAATCAAAGTCTCGCAAGTTATTTTCGTTAATATAATAGTCATAAATTAATGAACATACCATGAAGTGCTAGAGATAAGTAAAGTGTTATATATTAAATTGTTAAGTAAAATATCGGAATAGTCCGTGAACTTACGTAGTGCTGTCTTCCCACAAGAGCACCTGAGAGATAAAAAATAATAGTTTTTATTAGTTGTTTTCAATGAAATATCGATTTTAGTATCATTCCAAGTCGTCGTTAAACGCATAATTAATTATTTATTTAGTGCTGTCCTTTATGCAGGAGCACCTAGAACAAATAAAAAGTTTATTAGCATGTTCGTTATTAGTGATAGGAGATCCATGTTATCGTTTAAACAGTCATAGAATGCTTTAGATTATTCACATGGGAACTCACCTAGTGCTATTCTTTATACAGGAACGTCTGAAATAGTTAGAAAAAAGGCGAACAATTTAATATTGTTGTCGTGCAACCCAAGGGGAAAGGGCGTGAAATTCCGGTTTAGCCAATATCAACCGACAGTACGTACTCCAGGAGGCCTTCTGGGGACGACCCAGCATGGAATTAGATCCGCGAAGGTCACATATTAAGAGGAGAAATTATGGATTTTTTTATTATAAACTCCCATTAGGTTACTACGGCCCAAAATAGTTCCAAGTAGGGAAGCATGAATAAGAAAAGGAAAGAATATGTAGACCAATGTAACCAATCAAAGCAAAGTTATACATCTTTACCGCTACGGGGATAATCTTAAGAACAAAATAATAAAATGTTTTACTTTGACTTGAATTAAGCAACCTAATAAAGATTCGTTAATGATATGGTGAGTCGGTGAGTTTTCTCTTTACATCTCCCGGACTTCCTTCTCTCTTGAATAGGTGAAAATATAAGGGACATCGCAAATAAAGAGCCTGCTGATGTCAAAGGGAGAATGGGCCCGTCACTGGAGGAATAATGCCATCTGTTGCTCGGCATTGATATAGCCTCAGGTGAGTGAAGCAACGTCCCTTCAGCACATAATCTGTGTATTTAATTCCAGTTGTTCAAAAGTTTGTTCAGGCACGATTTCGGTTTTTGTTTATGGTAAAGTGACAGCGCAGGGTTTTTGGTGAACTCACCCCACACTCTCCGCTACATAGCCGAGGTGATAGCGTGCCGACCTCGTGACCGCTGAGACAGAGTGGGCTGTCAGCTCAGTCTGCCAGTCTGGACTTCACGTCCTTCTGTCACCCACTGCTTAGATCAGAACGATAACAAGCTAGGCTTTGTTTTGGAAACATTGAAATAAAATAAACAAGTAAAAAAGATAGAATTGGTTTAAGAACAATACTTATGATACTCTAGATGAATGTCCGTATGTAATTTTGTATGGTGATTTATCTGTGTTAGTTTGATTTTCCAAGTTGTTTTTCGGGTATATTTCTAGAACGGTTCGTTGCGTCGGACAGAAAAAATGATTATGACTATATCGTAGGATATCATATTGTTACGTGCAACAAAGTGACACAAGCGACGTCTGTTGGGAATGGAATCAACTATAAGTTAGTAACATCTTATACCGATTTCAATGGGACACACGTATTATATACACGGAACTGTCAAACTCCGTTGCCATTTGTTTGGAAATTATGCGGTTTAGTGCTTTAGACTTTCAGTATAGTGCAAATTATTTTATAATTTAAGGATAATATATTTTTAATAAATGTGATAGAAAGACTTGATTTTAGCATAGTGCAAATTAATTTAACTAAAATGGATCTGAAAGATTATTCGCTATATGTGGATAAAAATGGAAAGCTTCTCTGCGACGAGGAAGTTATTATAATTGAGCACAAAATAAGTAAATAACACCAAATATACTTGTATAGGTACAAAATAATATAAAAAAAACTTTATTTCAGCTGGAGATTTGGTAGAGGGGAAGTATGCGCCTGTAGCGGAGCATTTCGGTTTAGAGAAAGCCTCGCCAAATTTAATCCAAGAAATTTCAATAATGTAAGTGGCCAAGTCTCAAGAAGGAGAAGCGGTTATCCTCGATGAAAAAAAAACGTATGGAGCAAATCGCAGAAGAAGGACGCTGATACAAATTGGAAGAAAACGGTATTTCCAAATTTTTATAATTATTTAAAATAGGGTCATTTCGCTTCATCTAAGCAACATTTGTTTAATTTTCCTTGACGAGACATTCTCGCCGCTATGAACAAATGTTTTATTTGTAACACTCGTCAAAAGATTGCTGGCTCATCAGCGGTATGAATTTGATTCAATCCGTCTCAGTTATTTCCTTAAGCAGGTTTTCCATGAAAATATCTGTTACTGTGGATCATTGGATACATTTTTACTAGTAATTTTTTAATAAACGGACGCTATGACGTGTTTTAAAGAGACGCTTTCTCATAGTAAGGATGTGGGACCAAGGAAGTCAATATAAAACTTTCAGTCTTCTTTTCAACGCTGCATGCACACATGATACAAGTCTCCATGTTGCTTCTTTAAAATTTTTCCCCATTAATTATCGTCAATTTGACTAGTAAACTTTAACTTGTTTTTTTTTTTGCTTTTTTAGGTATCAACAAGAAACTCGATTTTTGGACGGACGGTGAGACCAAACTTCTTCTGGAGCTGTACAGAGAAAATTTCGGACAAGTGGGGCCGGCCGTTGAAGAAATTTAAAACGCGAAAAGTAATGTGGCAATTCATCTGTAATAAAATTGAAACTGGCGATGGCCGATTCAAGTTGAGAATCGATTTAAAACAGTTTTGAAGCAGAAAAAAGTTGCTATTAAAAATAATAAAAAAAGGGGCGCTAAGAGAATGATGATGGCGTACGATAGGGAAATGGAAAGTATTGTTGGAGTGGACGATTGCAATCTACCAGAAGTTGTTATGAGCGCAAGGGTTCTCGAGAAAAAGCAGCACCTTTCAAGCGGCATACATCACCGTTGCCATCTACTTCTTCTTCTGACGCCCACTTGTTCGAGCCTTTGGCATCAGATTTTGGCGCATCTTTACCACCGGCATCCAAGAGCACATCTTCGTCTGAAACTCTGAATATCAAGTCAGTTTCATCTGAAATATCACGTGTGCCCTTCAGCGACCCTCGGAGAATCAGAAGAAGTCCTCGGGAAAAATTGCTGAAGCAATATATGGATTTTCGGAAGGAAATGGATTCTGAAAAACAAAAACGTCACGACGAGGCAATGGCTAAATTAGACCGGCTAAGCGACACATTTTCAGACGTTACAAAAAATTTATGTTACAAGAGATAAGTAAGAAACGTGGTAATGCTCCGTAATGTCCATTCTTTTATTTATCTTTAATAAGTTTGTGACAATTTTAATTTTTTTTAGTATTAAATTTTGCTTTCTTTCTCTTCCTTTTTTAATTTTTTAGTTTTTAAACTTCAAGCTAACCATTACAGTAATATGCTTAATCTTCATTCATCAGAGGCTTTCTTGGCACAGTTCAGTTGAACTCCACTCCTTTCACCTCGTAACTAACCCAATTTTTAAGAATGCTTCTACCTAAACGCATTCCTGAGGTAAAGAAAAAAATGTCATCATTTTAAATTAGATAAGAGAAAAAGTGATTTTTTCAAATAAGAAACAAAAATGTAATATTTTGAAATCATATAAGGAAAAAAAATGTGATATTTTCAAATGTTTTTAATTACAATATATTTATACAATTCTTAAGGAAATATATTAAGAAATATTTGCAATTCTATTTCTTTTAATTTCACCCAATCTGCGTAGTTCCGCTTCCCTTTGATTTTGTGCTACCATATTTATGTTGCTTTCCGGTTCACTTATTCTGCTGTTTTCCAAAAAATTAGCAGCTTGATTGATGCACATGTTATGCAGCACGCAGCAAGCTAGGACAAATTCGCACATCGTTTCAACTTCGAAAAAGTCTAAGCGAAGTAACGGCCTGAAGCGTTGCTTTAAAAGCCCGAAAGCGCTCTCAATCTTCACTCTTGTTTGGCAATGTTTTAGATTGTAATTTCTTTGAAATTGTGTAAGATTGACATAATCTTTATATGTGGTTAACAAATATTCCCGCAAAGGATATGTCGCATCCCCCAAGATATGGTAATCTTCTCCACAAATTGCTGGAATTTTCTTGCTAATAAAAGATAGCTCGTAAATTTGGGAATCATGTATTTTGCTGGGAGATCCAATAAATACATCAATTAACCACCTTTCACTATCACAGATCCTTGCACGGTTATCGGTAATTGATAATGCCGATTAACGTACGTGGACCGTATTTATGCGCTGGTTTTTTGATGGAAATATAACTTCCATCTATACATCCTAAGACATTTTTCAATCCCGAAATCTGTAATAAATCGGCATTAAAACACATACAAAAATTTGTGTAGCTCACCACAGTGCAAATGAGCATTAGATAAAGTGGTGAAGCACTGCAGAAATTTATTTCTTAAAAAGAAATACTGAACCTTTTCAAACTCTATAGCCGTTCTATACTTTTCTTCTGCAGTAGTAGGAAACCGAATATGATTTTTTGATATCTCAAAGAAAAACTTTAAAATTGAATTCAAAGTGAAAGAAAGTGTAGAAAGTGATATGTGGAATAAATTGACGACCTCACGGTAAGTTGTTTAATTACCAGCAAACCTATAAATACAATATTTGTTAATTTCAACACTTGTAATTAATAAGCCTATTCGACAAGCTAGTTGTTGCGGCCATCACAAAGCTTTAATTAATTCCCTCTTAAGTAGAAAATACATAATATATGCTGTCGTATATGATTCAAAGAAAAATCAGCTCCGAGCTCAGAGCAAATCGTTCTCCCAAAATAAACAATACTGAATCTAGTAGATCTAGTGATGTCAATACATCTCAAACTGTTTATATGCATATAATAGGTATATATTGCGGTTAAGTGTCAAAGTTTATATTACGCCGGGAGTAGACGTACTCCTTAAATTGCAGTGTCGAATAGGTGCTTTAAATGCAAATTGCAGTAGTTGTCAACGTTGTTAACATAAAAGTTCTTTGCACTGCAGTTAGACATATATGTAAGTCAGTCAATCGAATTCTCCACATACTTTTAAGAAGTTATTCCGATTTGTAATAGTCTCAAAACAAAGATAGTTTGACTTTGTACTTCTTATAAATTTCATAGGAAGCTACCACTAAGCCTGCCAAGCATGCGCAATGCTATACAAACCATAAAAATGACAACATTTGTGCTCTTGCAGATATTCCTTCTTTTCCACCAAACACTTTTTTTTTTAAATACTCCGATCTCTCATATTCCTCTACAAGCAGTGCAGCAGTCTCCTGTGAAACTCGAAAGTTTTCCTTGAACTAAAATGTCACTTTTATTAAAAAATTCAGTAATGCTTTAATAAATTACCTCTGCAGCTGAATATTTGTCAACCACTTCAATCATAAAGTTCTCTACTCTGTTTTTATTTGCTGGTGCATCAATTATGATATCCAAAACAGCTTCGTCTTCACTATCCCATTCGTCTTCAGATTCAGATGAACAAAATAAGCTACTAGGAAAAATGGAATTGCTCGCCTTACCGTAACGTAATTTTGTATTGCTATAAAAAAAATCCTTGTTATATATTATTCAATTTAGTACACTTTATAAAAAGTACCCAAATAAAATCTTTTATAGTATTTAACTCAAAGTTTTCACAAATAACTCCTTTTATTACAAGATGACAGATCACTTTGACAGAGCAGATGACAATTCAACTTGAATATGTATTTTTAACACCGACAAAATATCCGGTGCAAAGTAGGGGAAGTGAGTGCAAAACTTGTGTTCACTTCTACTATAAAAATTGTCCCATCGAACATTTTCAGTGTTACACTGCTGGAAAAAGTGCAATAATTGTGTTGCACTGAAGTCCCATCGTAATCGATATTAGTAAACTTTGGGTTCGGAGAACGGAATATTCAGGAAGGTTCTAGTAAAATTTGTAGAGTATAAATATAGCGCTTCTCACATCCAGGAGGCGAGTCTTATTTCGGACCGTTAAGTGAGCGAAGTAAACTATTGGGTTTGCGATAATTAGAAGTACAGTACTAGCGATAACTAAAGAGTGGATTTGATAATTGCTTGTGAATTGTGAGAGTAAACTGTAAAGTTAAACAAAGAAAAAACTTTTCAATTATAAAGCCACGCTCGTAATAACTGGTGTCCAAGTGAAATAAGTTCGTGAAATATAGTGGTGGCATTTAAACAAAGTGTGAAATTGAGTGAAATTTTATGCTTTTTAAGCTCTGGAAGATAATCTAAAGCAATGGGACGCAAGCTGGAGTAGCTTCGAGTACAGGATTTAAAAGTGGAGTTGGGCAAACAGTCATTACAAACGGCAGGCACAAAGAATGTTTTAGTCGAGCAACTTAGACAAGCTTTGGAAATAGATGAGACGAATCCTGAGACATTTATTTTCTAAGACAATTCGCAAGAGCCTGCAGTTGAAGAAAAGTCGGAAATGAACATGGAACAACTATTGGGTGATGTAATGAGTAAATTGGAGCTCTCAGCCCTACAGATGAAGAATGCTCTTGCGGAAAAAAAGCAATCTCTCTTGGAGGAACAAAAGAATGCTCTTGAGGAACAAAAGCATGCTCTTGAGGAACAAAAGCAATTTCTCTTGGAGGAACAAAAGAATGCTCTTGAAGAACAAAAGAATTCTCTGCAAGTATGTTTAGAAGAACAAAAGAATTTTCTGGAAGCCCGTTGGGATGAATAAAAAGTTCTTTGCAGAATTGTATCGAAACCTGTTTGGAGGAACAGAAGAATTTTCTTAAAAACTCATTAGACGATCAAAATGTACAGGAAGTGCTGGAAGTTCAACAAGAAGTGTCGGAAGTACAGCAAAATGTTACGGAGAAGCTTGACAATTTTAAAGCAAATTTGGATGAAGCATCGACAACCTCGGCACGAAGGAACTGAATTATCCGGTGTAGGCAATGAAACCTCCAATATTTGATGAACAAAATTCGTGGCATATTTTCAAGAGACAATTTGAGGCAGCTTCCGAAGTGGAGCTATTACAAACTATGACGATTGAAAAGCAATGTGATTACACTTCATTAGTACATGCGATAGAATTACGTAATGGAGATGAACACATGCAGCAAGTATATCGCTTGCAGTTACCCAACAAGATTCAGAAGCATGGCGAGTCACTAAAACAACTGCAGGCAACAGAAACTTCTCGAAGTGCAGTACGAGTGAGAGAAATTTCGGTGGAGGAATGTACTTGCAACAAGTTTGGTACACCCAGAAGTGAACAAAAGTTTACAAAAGAATACGTATCCGAGCTCAGACAACGATTAGCAGATATGCACGAGGAAATGAGAGCAAAATTAGCAGTAAATACTGATCGGATGAATACCCGCTATGACTTACGTGCTAATTCAGCAGGATTTAATGAAGGTGACCTTGTTTGGCTGTACAACCCGAAACGACGTAAGGGACGTTCTCCAAAATTACAACAACAGTGGGAAGGAACGTATTCAGTGGTAACTAGAATCGTTTATGTAAATACTGCGAGATCAAGACCGTGGATCACCTGTTGTTGGGGACGAACAATTTTAAGAAGGGGGCAGTGTTACGCGTAACAAAGTGACACAAGCGACATCTGTTGGAAATGGAAACAACTGTGGGTAGGACTATCTGTTCGATCTAACCGAAAACCAAGTCGAGAAAATCCCTATCCACTCAAACCCACTCATAAACAACTCTCCGTAACTTCTAATACCGGCAAATTTCAAATACTTGTTACCATTGCGCTTGGCACATCCGGATGCTAGAAATATCTACCTCCACAAAGTCCCAATAAGTTTGTATAATACTAAAGGGGATCTACTACTTTCCAGTCCTTAACTTCCTAAAGATCCCAATTCTTATACTTGACTTGACTTGACTTGACTCAGAGATGGGATTGTTTTAGCATACTCGGTCTTGATCACTTGTTGTCTGCCTGTAGCGGCACCTAACTAATCATTCCCTAGGAGTTTTTCTCTTGTAGGCTCCTCCTATGCGAGTTCTGCCATAAGGCTGGCTCCTTCCTACCTTACAGGTGCATTATAGTTAAAGACAAGTACAACGTTCTAGATTATGCAGTAGGCCACTTGGAAAAAGAGCGTTCTAAGAAACCTTTTCTGTGCAACATCAATCCAACACTGAAGGCGTGAAGCAACATAGCGTGATGGTAATGAGTATATTTTTATTATTAATGATGAAAATTTGAAACAGAATCATAACAGCCAGATAAACAAATGAGATGCCTGATTTTCGCCGTCGAGCAAAATTTCAAAGACTTCGACGTTAAACTTATGAAAGCTTATAGCTAAAACAATAACTTAAATATAACGAACGAAAATACAGAAGGGGAACACGCAATTCGCTCTGCTACGCAGACGAAATGGGTGTTGTCCACAAATATCCTGAACTGGACCACTGGGAGGCGTTGAAGTTGAGAATGTGATAACACACTTAAGCTTAACATACCAATTTGATTACACACATTAGAATAGTCAAGTAACATAATAGAGCGAAAAGAACTAGACACACACTAGAACTAGACACAAACAAGGTGAGACACAAAATGGGAAAGGAAGGTTAAAACGAAAGAGTAAGAAAAAGAAATTAAATAAATAAAAAAAATTCAAAAAAAATGTATATACATATATTCAAAAATTATAATTTTTCGAGGAAGAGGAGGGGGGGGGGGATTCAAATAGCAAAATTAATTAAGGAAACAAGTAAACTTTTACTAATTGCTCAGCAGTGAAAATGGAAACTTTTAAATAGAAAATACAGGTCCATAAAAGCTTCCAACAACACAACTGACTATGGTTCGGTGAACTGGCACTATCTTGATACGTTGAATTCATTTTTGCCTGAGAGGCCAGAAACTAGTCCCGTGGTAACATCTACCAGCAGTTCAAGTATTATAAAATGTTCGAATCCTCCGCAAGATGAAAAAGAAGCATTATCGACATCAAGAACGGTTGAAACGACAAGATCGATTTCTGGCATTAATGGAGTATATGATAGAAAAATTTTGATTTTTGTGTGCTTTCAAATGGCATTTATGTAATAAGCTCTTTTTAACCGTAGAACCGTCAGAACACTGAAGCAAAGGCACCTTTTCTTTTGCTTCCTCCAGTGATGTAAACACTTTCGGCAATTCGCATTTATTACCTCTGATTATCCCTACTATAGTTGTATTGCGTTCACTCAAATCCTTCGCCAATGCATAGCTTGTAAGAAAGTTATCGCACCGATATCCAAATACCATTCAGCAAGTTGCATTACAAGAGAATGCGCGATTCCTTTTGAACGTGCTGTATATTAATGATCAATATAATCTGTATTCCTCTAATACAGAGAAGACATTCTCTTACGTTATATAATTGTATTGGTACACAAGGTCTAGAAAGCCATATTCCCTTTCTTCTCCTTTGGACCGCCGACGAGTAAACTTCAATTAAATTATCTTTGTAAGTTAGCTATTAGTAAAGTTTTATATCGACTTGTGTTTGGATTACACTGAAAGGATTACAAAAAAACCTGTTTAGTGTGCACGAGATGTTTTAACCCAGGAAAAATCAAATACTTCCTTAAAGTGCGAGTACCGAAGACAAGATGGCGTACAACAAGAAGTTAAAGAAAAAGCGTAAAATTTGTGAATGTTAGCAGAAATTAAGTCAGAAGAAACTAGTGAAATTACAGTGGAGAATAAAATTAAATTCAAAATGAGTTTAATAGGGTCTATGGAAAATTTTGCACCAGGAGACGATTTCGATGAATACGTGGACCGGCTTGAAGAGTTTTTCAAGTGTAATGATTTGGAAGATAATAAAAAAGCATGAGTTTTCATCATGTTAATGGGCGCACTTAAAAGGATCTAATCGCCAGTCAGTCCCAATACAAAATCGTACAGGGAGCTTTTGGAGACACAACAGAAGGTTTTTTCACCAAAAAAATTCGCAATATCAGAGCGATTTAAGTTTAATATGAGCAATCAAAAACGAGGCAAACCCATAAAGGAATATACAATGTATCATTGAAATTACTCTCCAAAGATTGCAAATTTGATGGGTACCTCGATCAAGCTCTTCGCGATAAATTTATATTTGGTCTCTATGATGCTAAAAGACAAGATAAATTGCTAGATAAAGATGACACAACATTCAAAACTGTATGTATACAAGCCCTTAAACTAGAACTCATCGCAGAAGGTCATCACATGATGAAACCCGCACACATTAACCCATTCCTGCCTGATGGGGTGAAATTTTACCTCATGCGGAAGTATTTTTAAAAAATTCTCTAGGCCAACTGCGTGCAGATATTTGTCTGAAATTTGGCAAAGTGGTAGAGGATGGCTGAGGCGTTATACCGTTTTTGGACAGTCTCGCGGAATTCTCCCGTTTACTTGTCCAAATCCGCGCTCAAAATTCAATTTTTTTTTTAATTTTCTCATTTGGAAAATCCGCAAAAATAGTAAGCATATGAAATTTTGGGAGTTTTCTCTAGAATACATGGTTCTCATGGTCCTATAACTTCTGTGTAAATTTGGTCTCGATCACAGTATTTACCTGTGCACTATGAACGATATACCTGTCGGGGGTGAAATTTCACCCGTTCGGCATCAGGTGTCTGGAAATATTTTAAATTTGAAACAAGAAAAACAAATGACTTCACTTTAGAAAACAAATGGCTTTTATTAACAAATTGAAATGATTTTCAATTAATAGATATTAAAATCAATGAGCGGCCTTTTTGGTTGGAACGTCACCATTATGATAGTTTTCGAAGAAATTTTTGGGATGGAGGCAAACACTACACTTGGTGCAAGCATAATATATTTTGCCCCCGCATTGCTTACATCGGCGATAATTATCATCACGTTGCACAAATGCACAATATGACCAATTCCATCCTCGCGAATGCGTTTTTGGTGCGGTGTCATGGTAGTGAATGACCTGTTGGATCGTACTACCTGGCGTTCAATAGGTGGTAACCAGGCTTCAACGACGTCCCGTCGAAACTCAAACTGGCCCATTGGCTTCCTCCTTTCAATTTTGCAAAACATCACGAGCAGTTTCCAGGCGTTAAGCATCGCTGCATCTAACACATTCGTTATCAGTGGCCAGTACCATTTCTTTCCACACATACGAATACTATAATTGGCAATGCCATTATCCAACAAGTTGACGCCGCCCATACGTTGGTTTTATTTCTGAATGGGATCTGGTTGATCAATGAAAATCTGCTTCGATTGTCGACGGTGGAATAGGGAAGAACATTGGTGAATTTATACTAACGGAATTGTCGTTCCAACGACGAACCAAAATTTCGTTTCTTGTATCGAATACCCAATCAAACGCTCCGCGATTAAGTTTCCCAATTGTTTTGATATCCTTCAATGGAGCGTGGTTTGTCCGATTATCGTGAACAGTGCCTGTGGCAAAATATCCAAGCAATTTTAATCGACACAACAGTTTGTGCGATGTAAAAAGATTGTCGAACGTTACGGTGTGCTGCTGTGGATTTTCGAGGAAATCCAACAATTGCAGAACGATGTTTGCACCCAGACCATATCCTTGCTTATTCAGGTCGTTCGCCCCAGCATAAGGCATAAATTGGTATAAATACCCATCCGATGAAGCGAGGCACCGCATTTTTTAGCCGAAACGTTTCGGTTTGCCTTTTATATACATTTTGCATGAATGGCGTCCATAGTATGGAATCATTTGTTCGTCTATGTTTAAATGATGAGCGAAAACACCAAATTGCATGAAGTTTCTGTTCATCATTTCATTGAGCGTCGCAACTTTGGAGAATTTGTCACGCTGATTCAATTTCTTATTATCGCACACATGGAAGTTTGACTTCAACAATTTAAATCGGTCTCTGTTCATCGCATTTTTCACAAGAGTGTTTCCACACGAGGTGTTGCCGCTCCAATACGCATGAATATTGGGCAAAGAATTATAGCCCGTCAGAAAAATAATTGCGCTAAACTTCTTGATTTGTTCGGCATTCGTATTGAATGTCGAATTATTATCAGCGGCATAAACATTTGTCATATTCGTGATGTACTCAATGATCTGGTTGTCAATGAATAATTCCAGCAATTGTTCTGGCTTCAATGTGCTGTACTTCTCATAGATGTTGCTAATTTTATCAACGGATAGATCAGCTGGTTGTTCATCAAATGTATGATTTCGGCGGCTTCATTTCGGGTCTGCAAATTTATCGATAATCTTAGGTTGACCACGGGAAATAGGAAGCCCATGTGAAGTTGAATGTTGAGGCGAGTTCTGCACGCGTGCAGAGGTTGTTGTCGCTTTCTCTGGCCTACGAGTTGATATTTGATGTTCATTTGATTTACCTTGTTCATTCTGAGAATTTGGTGATGTTGCCTCTGTCTTGTGGAGAATACGTTTCGAACGCAAAGTCATGATGGTCGGATTGTCATCATTATAAGTATACTCCACTTCCATTTGGCCGGCCACTTCGGTTGGTAAGTGTTGATTGGTGTCATTGATTACCTGTTCGTCGTCGTCCATTTCTTCATTGCCAGTCACATTATCCACGCGATCCGGCGGCAATATCAGTACATCGACGTTGTCTGCTCTGCCTATCCCTACGTCGCGGTCCTCTTCACTATCACTCCATTCCTTGTCAATAATGTCGTACAATTCATGTGCACTCAAAACAGCGCGTCTCCGAATCATTTTTCGCAACAAAAAAAATTGAAAATATTCGTACGAAATTCGCAAAATTACACAAATCTGGAAAAAAGCACGGCCACTGCGTCAAAGTCAAAACGAAGACTGTCAATAACCAAAACTGTCGATAGGCTTTAGCGCCATTTTTACTTACACGTACGTGTTTCCCCATACCTTGAAATGTGTCGGTCCGCTGATACACGAGTGACAGACTTTATCCTATACACAGACAAAACCGGTTTCGTACCTAAAAGGTATTTCGTTCCATGATAGGCGAATAGACACGATTGAGGATAGAGACAGACGAAAACCGGTTTTGTATATAAAAATAATTTCGTTACATGATAGACGAATAGATACGATTAAGGATAGAGAGAGACGAAAACCGGGTTCGGTTTGTAGTGCACCTCACCCCATGATGAACGTTGATCAGACACGTTCGAAGAATTCGAAAAAGTCATGCACCAAAAATATAAGCAAATTAAGGATTTAATTCCATCTGAGGCGAACACCCTTCACTCCATACCTCACTTCATCTACGAGCAAAAATATTGGTCACAGGTACACGGTTTTTACAGAAAAATTCTGTTTCATACTTATTCTATATTTTTAGCCTTATAGACAGAAATTTAGGTATTTGCGGAACATCTGGTGCCTTACGGGTGAAATTTCACCCCCTAATTATCTCAGATATTAGTACAGGTGTACTCCTGGATCTTTTTTTTATTTCTATTTTAGGCATTCAGTAACAACATTTATGAATTTCGGCGAATTCCACCGGGGAGAAGTATATGCCGGCAGCAATGGGTTAACAGTCATAAAGGGAGAAGCAGTCAGTCACTAGTTCAACCATTTCGGCAATCCACCGGTACGCAATGGAAACGTAATCCAATACATAAGTCGACAGTCTATAATAATAAAAGTCAATACAATTAGTGTAACAATAATTTTCGCCAATGTGGGAATAGTTATCATGAAAATCGGTGTCCAGCCAGTGATATAACCTGCTACAAGTGTAATCGAAAGGACCACTTTGCAAAATATTGTCGCCGCCCTGGTCATAATCACATCAAATTAGTTATTCAAGAGGAAACTTCAGAGGATCCAATTGGGAATGCAGCAAAAACAAACACGAAGTAAACAATATTTTTACAGTGGGAGATAGCAGCATATTAATAGTGTCAGTGGAAGTGGAAAATCGTCTAATGCAGATGGAAATTGACACCGGAGCCTGTCAAACTATTATAAGTTATGTAGTTTATAAAAAATTATTTAGTGAAATTAACTTGCATTCTTGTTCAAATGTCTTTCAGGGAGTGACAGGTGAAAAAATATCATGTGCAGGCGATATAGAAGTTCATGTCAAGTGGCCGAATGTTGGAGAATCCGGTGCACATTTGGAACTAGTAGTAATACATGGGAATAATAATTTTACACCTATAATGGGTAGACCATGGCTAGATTGCTTAACGCCAGCACGACAACACCCATAATAAGTGCTTCATACCTTCCGAGAAAGTTCAAAACCTGCTGTGTAAACTCAGGAGGGACTCCTACCACTATCATCCGCAAATCATTGGAGATCCCTTTCATCTCAGCGATTGCAGACTTCGGCTTGTAGTCTTTCGCCTGTGCAGAGTCTTTCTTCCCTACCTCTTTTTTGGTGCTGTTGAGAGGACCTTTTATCGCTCTATGACAGGCTTTTCACATCGTCAGAGCCTAGCTCCCTCTACCTAGCAGCCACAGCTTTCTTCCTCCCACGCTTATTAGGAGAAGACCCCTACCTACCTCTGAAACTCAAACCTGTCCAAAGATATATGGCCTCCCCAAGATACACAAAGATGGCCTTCCATTAAGACCCGTAGTGGCCAACATCAATACACCTGGATACAAACTATCAAAATTCATTGGCAATATTCTTAAACCCATTCTTGATCCGAACTTAAACTTAAAAAATTCTTTTTCCTTGAAGAACGCAATCAACAACATAATATTACCAGCTTCAAACAAACTAGTATTCTTCGACGTAGAATCCTTGTACACCAACGTCGATATTAACCTTGCTCTAGATGCAATTGACAGCAAGTGGAACGAAATTCAGGAACTCACTCCGATTGACCACACTTTCTTCAAGAACATAATACAATTCTGTGCCGGTGAATGCAACTATTTTTCTTTTGATGGTAAATTGTATGCACAAAAATTTGGTTTAGCAATGGGAAACCCACTCTCCAGTATACTTGCTGACATATCGATGGATATGTTAATAAAATCAGCACTAAATGATCTCAATACGAGACCGATCTTCATACATAAATACGTTGATGATATTATAGCTACTGCTCCTGAAAATGAAATTGGTAACATTTTGACTAAATTCAATTCAATGCATAATAATATCAATTTCACGGTTGAGTTGGTAGAAGAGAAAACTATCCCTTACTTAGAAATGAAACTCTTGCACAATAACGATGGCACAATATCCACTGATTGATACTGTAAACCTTGTTCTTCAAATAGGATCTTGAACTACCTCTCGTTTCATCCACACTCATTGCAGATGAATGTACTAAAAAAACTTATTAATCGAGTTCTCAGCCTGAGTCATCCAAGTTTCCATTACAAGAACGCAGATATTGTCAATAGTATTGCATGTAAAAACAACTACCCTGCACACATAACAAGGAAGTTTATCAAGGAGGCTCTTCGAAGACTTTCACTTGTGCCGCCCATTAATACAAATGCCCAGTCAAATTATTCTTCACCTCAGCTACCGAACATACCACTTTATAGGGGACTCAGTTACGTTTTCCTGCTCTCACTGTATATTAAAAGGAACATAGGACACCATCTCGATAACTTGCGGGTAGCTATGAAACCAACCCAGGCGTTGCGAAAACCTGATCTTTACAAACCTTAAAGATAGTGTACCGACCAGCAAGAAATCCAAAGTAGATTGCAGTGGCTGCGGAAATGTCTACATTGGACAAATTTCTAAGTGCCTAAAAACAAGACTTGACCAACATAAATATTATATCAAGAAGGAAACACCATCATCGGCGCTTGCTGCACATACTCTTGAAACTCATCACATCTTTAACTTTGACCAGGCTCACATCATCATGATCGAAAACAACAGAAGAAAACGAGAAGTCACAGAAACGTGCCACATTATTGCAAACTGCAATAAAGTGGTCAACATTAAACGTGACCTCGAATGCCTAGACCCAATTTATCACAGTCTACTACATGATATTACGTAAAAATTCTTCTGAGCATCATTGATGCTCGTAATGTAATAGTTCAAACACATATATATATACATATATATGACACATTATCGTCGAGCAATCACAGTTGGGTTGAATGCACTCCCTATATATATTTTTGCTGATAAGCAAGATCCGCTTGGTATTTGTATATAATTGGAGTGTACTACCCGTAGTCAGAGCGTACATGCAATAAATGAAAGGTGTAGTGAAATTTATGCCACTGGTATAAAGCTAGTGGTTTTTATTTGTTTATTCACTGCACTAAATGTTTCAAGTTCAATAAATACTAAAACTTAAGAACTACAAGATATATATATATATATATATTATAATATAAAAAGCTGAAACCAATGTTTATTAAATGATTAATATATAAATTTGATTTACACAACTGTAGCAATTGACTTGTACTCACCTGATCGATATATAGCAGCTGATTTACTTGACCTTTTATTTGACTGAGGTGTGGGGTTTTTATTTTGTTCAACTGGAGTTTTCCAAGAAAGACTTAAAGAAATCTTTAAATTTCTAAGAAAATATTGAGGCCTTCCCTACATCAGGTCGAGGCATCGTTGATTTTATATTGGAGCGAGGAATTGCCTGCTTACCCTTGGTTATGTCCGCTGACGTATATAATATGGACTGCTTACTTTTCTATTTCACGTGGGCACAATTGTTTGTGTCAAAAAGAGTTCTTAAGTCGGTGCCAACATTAAAAAAAAATCATTGGCGGGAAGTTGAAAAAGAGAGTACACAGCTCGGAAAGTGATTTTAATAAAACATTTAGAATTTCTTCTGTGTATCTTATGAATAAACTGTCTTTGGTAAAACAGTTTTTATCAGTAATAACCCTAAATGATTAATTTAAAATTATGTATTTCGACGAATCCACTAATTTATTTGTTGTTTTCAGTTCTCTCTCAGTTGGTGCTTGGTGCTTAGACAAAACGAGTCAGAGCCCACTTTCTGCGCTGTATTTCGATGAACGTAGTCAGTCCATATTATACAGGTCAGTGGTTATGTCATCACGTCGGGGCATCGTCGATTTTATATTCGAACGAGGCGTTATTGGTTTTTGTCTAGTTGCCCAGTCTTGTTTGTATGTTATTAGTTTGTCTGCCTTGATGCGTGAGTGCGGCACATGCTTTAACAGTTCTTTCTGTGCTTTAAAACTCAACAAAAAAGGAGTTGTGGTAGAGATTGTGTTTTCTTTTCTACGAAGAGTTAGATATTTGTAGGTACTTAATAGACTTAGAAATACTTAAGTAAACATCTTGGTACTTAAGTACAAAACTAAGTCTTAACTACAAGTAAATAGACGCTAGTACTAAGTAGGGGAATTTCAAAAGTATTGAGTAATAAGTTTTAGGTAACGAAAATGTACTTTAAGTAGTACTTAAGTCTTTTTTTACTTAAGTATTGCCCAACTCTGCCGCCTCCATACACCAAAACAATACAAGATAGTAAGATATATAATATAATAATAAAAAACAAAATGTAGAGTAACCAAATATTAACACTATAATAAATACCTTGAAAATTTTCTTTTTCTTTTTTGCAGAAGCAAATCCTTGAATTTCACAAGCCTCGCCTTTTCACTTCCACTTAAATTGCACAGTCAAGAATTTTTTTTTCAATTTCTAGCGTCTTTTTTCACTATCTTAATACACACAATTCCACAAAAAGTCAAAACGCAATAAAATCACGCCGGTCAACGCAGGTACACGGATGTTACCGGTATACCTCTGGCTCCGATAAATTTTTCATCTATAAAATTTCTGAAGATTTCCTACACAGACTCTACGTCTTCTCTCAACCAATGCTGCAATCCAAGTGACTTATGTGGGTACAGAAAGTCCTTGGGGTTTGACGAGAGCACCTGCCGTCATGGCTTAATCCCACGGTGTTCTTCACACTCGGATTGATTTTGTGACCTATCTAACATCTCTGCCGATCTGTGGGTCACGGCAACCGGATGATTATGCGCAACTCTACGCCAAGCTCATACCCTAGTTCAGCAAGAAGATGTCAGCAATCATTCACTTACATCAATGATCACTGAAACCTCCCACTCTCTCCAGGGCATTCACTCTGCCCGCGATGTGGGCGACCTCAACCACCACGTTACTCCCCAAAGGGCTTCACCAATGTCGGCATAGAAAAGAGTTCCGTGGCCATCCGACCCCGTGGTACCAGATATTCTGTGGTCAGGTTATCGTACCCTAGGCTATATCATAACCAAGCCAACTTCAGTTGGGCTTCATAAAAGCCCGGGACTGATGGCCCTCTCCATTCTATGCTGCATAACATCCTAGTCCTCTTCTGCTGCTCCAGGCATTTCCTGTCTAGCAAGTATCATCCTTCTTAGTCTAAAAACTTCCTTTGCATATTCACTTATGCACTGCTGCTGCTCCCTTAGGCTGAGTACCTTGCTGACATCGTATCCATTCCAGATCTTTCAATACCCATGCTTTTTAGTTCTCTGAAATCCTCATCGGATGGACACTCACATAGTACATGCACCCAGTCTTCGCAACCGTGTCCGCACATACATCCCGCGTTTTCAGCCCTTTTATGCAAGAACGCATTTAGGGAGCCATGGCCAGTCAAAAGAAATTCCAAGCATAGATTGAATTCAAAGTCAGGATGTTCTTCAACGTAGGACGCCTGCCTTATAAACTCAAAAGTTACTCGTCCCTTATCGCTCTCATTCCATCTAGCCTGCCATCTGTCCATTACGCACTGCCTTATCATATTTCTCATTTCTTTTTTACTCAGTCCTTCCATATCGTCGCTCGACACCCAATCATGTTCTCCAAGAGCAATTCCCTTCTTGAGCCTGTAGGACAAACTCTTGCCAATCGCTACAAGTTCAAGCGGGACTTCTCCCATTAAAACCTGAAGGGCTTCTGTTCATACCGTGCGGCACACAGCTAGACATGAGTAGCATGATCCTCTGACAAGAGAGGATTTTTGATCGTCCTGCTACGGTCCTTACATTTCCGCACCAGACGGCTGCTCTATATTGCACAAGCAACAAACAGGCCCTCATAGATTCAGCGTGGCTTTACGGCTTAAGCCACATTCACTCCTCATCACGCGACGAAGCTGGCCTACTACATTTAGAATACTCTTTTTAATTTCTACCAGGTGGCAGCAAATCTCTACAGCTCAGTCATACTTATCCCTAAGTATTTGACTTGCGTTGAGTATTTGAGGCTGGCACCATCTGCCCTAACTAATGGGGGGGGGGGGATTTTGGCGACAGTTTGCTCTTAAGGAGCATCATCACTGTCTTCTCTGAAAATACACTCACTCCAACATTCCTACCCCACCCAAACACCACACTCATAACTATTTCGCTCTTTCTCTCTAAGCTTGCCCGTGAATCTGCCTCTACTAGAAGAAGTAGATCATCAGCATATGCACAGCATTTACCCTCCCTCTGAAGTTGGTTCAGCAGAGTGTCCAACATAAGGTTCCATATAAATGGACCACAGATGGACCCCTGAGGGCAACCTCTAGTCACGTTTTCCAGACGCGTTCCCCTTTCCCTACTACACAGGCCTTTCTCTCGAAGAAATAGGCTTAACTCTTGAAAGCCAACTTCCCTAAGTCTTACTATTACCCTTTCCAACTTAGGTAGTCGAAGGCACCCTTAAAGTCAACAAAGATCCCCAGGACGTATTTACTTTCACTTACTTTCACACATCCTTTCACATATGGCCAAGCATCCTCAATACTTTTCCCGTCTTTGAAACCATACTGCCTTCAGACATCTCGTTCACAGTTATCTGCTCAAGTCGATTAACCACTATTCTCTCTAGTACTTTTCCAACCACTAGGAGAAGGCTAATTCCTCTGTAGGATCGGGGGTTTCTCCTGATTTTATCAGGTGACTTGAGCAGAATAACTTCTCTGGCGCACCTCCAATCACTAGGAAAATATCCTTCTCTCACACATTTCGCAAACATAGCCGTAAGGTAGTCTGGCATGGCACGCCAGATGCTTTTACACATCTCGCCCGTCATCACATCCAGCCCCGGAGATCTCTTGGAGCGAAGTAAAGCCACGCTTTCCGAGATCCCGGCTAGTTCCAGTTCTGGGCACACAGAACTCTCCATAAATGGAAGAGATTGAGCTGACCCAGCGTCTGGAAAGAGTTCATTCAGCAGAACATTCACACACTCATTCGACGTTGTTAGGATATTTTCCCCTGCACGAATGCCACTTAAATCACTATTTTTCTTACCCCTACAGATTTTATACACCCTCTCCCAGGGATCATTCCTGTTGTGCCTTACAAAGCGCTTTCAGTTAGATACTTTTGTGCGTTCCATCATTACTTTGTACTCCCGCACGTTCTGCTGGTACTCTTCCCTAAGCTGCTCTGCATTTTCTCTCTCCCCCTGTCTGGCTCTTTGGTATCTTTTCCGTAGGCGTCTTACACTCCTACGCTTAGCTGTAAGGTCCCTAGTCCACCATTTCACTCGTATTCTGTCAGGGACAGTAGTCCTGGCGAACATATTGTTGTTCACTCTACTCATCCACTCATTAAGGACTCGCATCTGGTTATCTATATCCATCATTCTGAAATCACTCACCGGCACGATGGTAGCTTCTTCCTCTACACACGCAGAGTGGTACTTCCAGTCTGCCCCCTTAGTGTTCCACCTCTTGATGTTCATTTCTTCATTTGTACTCACCACCCTTTCGTTGGCCAGAATGACCTCGATCAGGTTGTGATCACTTGTTCCAAATCCAGCCTTGATGCTCTACCGCAATGAAAATGCCCTAGCGGCATCATTCGCTAGTGTAACATCAATGTCACTCTTCCTTCGAGGGCCGTCGAAAGTGTAATAGTTGCTCTGCTCATTAAGAACATTGAGTTCTTTCACAAGCACGTATTCGGACAGCATCTCACCCCGATAGTGATCCTGGTAACCTGACGAATGTCCGGTCACCTTGCTGAACCACGTCGGAGATGATGCATTCGCGTCCATGCCGACGATGACTGGCTTGCTACTCACACGAAGTAGCACCACATCCACGTATCTGAGATAAGGCTCAAGCTGTTCATTGTACTTGCAATACATACTCACCACGAACATTTCTCCTAGTGCTCCCCTCATCGACACACATACACCCATTCATTCGTATTTGGGTCATTCACCACAATTGCCGCATTTGCTCGTTCAGTGGGAAATATCCTCATGTCAGAGGGAAACCGCAAACGGTTCTTGCTGCAGAGCGTACTTTATATTGTCCTCTTTTATCAAGACGCCGAGATCGCACATAGCAGCATATCCACCCTGACAATTAATTTCGAAGATATTTGTCTCCATATTAATGTCTGGAATTCGGCCTTTCCACTATCCTACTATAAACAGGGCATGCCATTGACATCATAAGTTGGCCGCTGGCTTTCCCCTATGCGCACAGTTTCGGCAGTTCGGCTTGTTCCTACATTGGGCTCCTACATTGGGCTCCTTTATGGCCTTCTTGTCCACAGCGTCTGCATACTTTTTTTTTAGCTCCACAATCCGCAATCCTGTGGTCAGAACCAAGGCATTTATGATATCCACCGACTGCAGATTGCGGCCGAGTTGTGAACGAATACCACCAGATATAACATCTTCCAACGTTGGCTAGACTTTCCACCACCTTTGCAGAACCCTCAAGAGCCACCCTGAGCGTCTTACCCTCCTCAGCTGTCCAAGGAGCGCTCGCCATACGAACGGTCTTTTTGAACTCCTCCACCGTGATATTATGATCCTTCTTAATGTTACGCTCATACAATTCCTGCATAAATTCATCACACGATATTGTCGCGTCGACATCGCGTACAACGATCCTGGCGCCCAGCTTCTCGTTGATTGTTACTTCTAGACCACATTATTTGCAATAAGTTTTCCCATATTGGATTTCACATAAATTCCTGCATCACCTTTTCGACCATATGAACTAATGTCTGCTGTAATAAATCGGTAATGTGCATCTGTAATCGCAAGCAAAACGATAGAATAAATTTCTTTATAGTTAAAAAAGGGTGATCAGGAATTTTTGGGGCATTTTATTCTTACGTGCTTTCCATCAATAGCACCACAACAATTAGGATAATGTCATAATTTGAAGTAATCACTTGCTACTGTTCTTAAGCCTTCTTCAGTTGGCATTGGAATATATTGCTTTAGCATTCTGGTGCAAATACTTATTAAAACCTCACGTATAATAGTGCTGATCCATGAATGAGATATTCGAAATTGGAAAGCTAATGATCGTAATGATTCCCCAGTTGCCATATATCTAGAAAAAAATATCTGAACTTAGTAATTTATAAGTAATGCTATATAAATGTTGTACTGCAGTAAAGTAGTTTGTCCTGAATTATGATTTTTTATTTTTTTTCTTTGTTCATAATTTACAGTATCTGACTGTAAAATTAGGTGGAGAACTTTGCGGGATTACTTTCAGCGAAAAAAGAGAAAATCGAAAAAAACTACAGGCTCCGCAGCTTCTCCATTAAAATTAGATCCTCGATATGAGAGCTTGATGTTTTTACACGCTATGTCGCTGGAGAGAAAGTACAATTATTTCGCATTTAATTTATATACGCAATTAACTATTATTTATTTTAGAACCTTCTCGGATTTCCAGAATACAACACAGGACCAAAGTACTCCATTCTATTGTATTTCTCTTACGTCCGATACATTTTAAGATATCTGTATTATATATATGAATTTTTTTTAGTTTTTTTTTTTATTAAGAAGTCTTATTTTGTTTTACTAATTTCATTATAAACTTATTATTAAATGTATATACCTTAAAGTTATGCTTAGTTTGTCTGCTGGAGATATAGGTTTTTTGTTTCTATTACATGGCACTTTCTCGATGTCATTTTTTTTAATACTTAGGACGGTTTCAAACAGCTCACGTGACAGACGAAAATATTCTCGGAATTTTGTATCGTTGTCCATTAAATGTCTTTCAATTAGTATTTTAAATGCTCCTTCTTCACTTCTTTTCTGAAACATCTCACTAACAGCATTCCTTGCACACGAAGTTAACAACAATGTCTTCTTCTTCGGTATCTTCGTCTTGTAATAAATAAAATAAATCCTCCAAACTCATTATTATTCGTGAAGCCCTTCACTGTACTATTTGAATTTCCTTTTACGATTGGACATAACGCAATACAATAAGCGCAATTACGCCGTGAACAGCGCAAACGCACTTCCGTTGCGCAATTGCGCCGCCGCATTCTCTTGGAAAACAAGGCTTTAGAGAGCTGAAATTTTGTACACGGAGTTTAAAAAAAAAGTAAACTCAACTTCGAAAATGAGACAAATCGGGAAACTCCTTCGTGGGGTTGCCATACAAAAATTTCATCTTCTATTATATATTTGGACACTGCTGAGGACGTGTAAAGGGTTATCCACTACAAATTTAGAAATAAGATAAGTAAATAGTATAATTTATATCGCTTGCAAATTCACACCCTCACAATCATCTCTACGTTTCTTAATCAAGTCCCTGCGCAGCCGCCGTGCTTCCAAAATAATTAAAATGTTTTTTTAGTATTTATTACAATCTTTTAAGTAGTTATAGCAAAAAATTAGGTCGGTATATTTAAGTTAGATGGTTTTTATTTTTATTCCTTATCTTGACTGCGGGTCCCTTGAGCGAATCCTGGAAGTCCCGGAAATAAGTTAGTCCAGAGTAGATGCTTTTACTGGCAGTAATAGAAATCTCGGAATCTCGTGCGTCGTTTAATTGTTTTAATACACGTGCCTGAATATTTTTTGTTTTTTTTTGGTTGCATTTAGTAGGATGAAAACTAATCACCATTTTCTGTGTTCACCTGCCAAACTTTTTTAGATCCGCCAGAGGGAAAAAAATCCGTCTTTACTTTTTGACGTCTGTCTCCGAACTCGTATTTTTCGGCCAGTGATTAAGCAGGGTTCGGATTAGGCATTTTGCCTTATTATTATTTTCTTAAGTAACTTTGAAAGTTGACGCATTTAATTAGGATTCTAAAATGGTATAACACTTGCTACATTATTTCTTAGATTACGGGAAAAAAAAAATTTTCTTCAAGAAACCCAGTTTCGAAAAATTTTATTTTCACCTACTAAAATTGATTCTAGTGTACCCAAAGTTTGCCTTAAGACCGCAACTTTAAGATTCTAGTTTGAGTGAGACGGGGAGTCATTCCATGAAGTGTGAGTGAAGCAGATAGTGACTTATAGTGTTTATGTAACCTGTTGCTGTAAATTCTAAGCCGTCTGCTGAAACAATAATGTACTACGCCAGTTTGGCAAGTAACTTTAAAAGTATTCCGTATTCGTTCGTGTTATTTCGTGCTTTCGACTTTTTGCTTCGTTTATTGGACTTGTTTGCTTGTAGTTGGATTTGGACAGTTTCGATCTCTTTACGACAAGCTTTGATTTTTTCTGGACTGCAGTGTGATTGTGTAGTGCCACCATGTCTGTATACAACAAAGAATATGCCAACATGCACTTCTTTTATGGGGAATGCAGAGGCAATGCTAGTGCTGCGGCTAGACTGTATCGCGAGAGATACCCAAATGCTGATCGTTCTCCAGATCATAGAGTTTTTACAAATATGCACCGTCTACTCTCCACATAGGGCCGACTGCCAAATCAAATACATGGTGAAGGAAGAAGTTCCTTACCTTACGAGGACGTAATACATCAAGCAGTTGAAGAAGATCCAGAAATGCACAGGAGTGCCCAAAAGTATAGCTCACCGAATATTACAAAAATATGAGCTCCACCCATACCATGTACAGCGAGTACAAACCCTTCTACCTCCGGATTATCAACCTCGGGTTGCGTTTTGCCAAACGATGCTACAAAGACAACGGGAAGGTCCGCGATTCTTCCAGAAAATTTCGTGGTCGGATAAATCGACATTTGAAAAATACGGTTACATGAACCTATACATCTTACACGAGTGGCACGAAGAGAATCCGAATTTAAATATATATATATAGATCTCAATATCGTTTTAAATTAAACATGTGGACCGGAATTTTAAATGGAAAAGTTATAGGACCTTTTGCGTTGCCAGAGGTCTTTAATGCTGAAGTTCATTTAGATTTTTTACAAAACCGTTTACCTAATTTACTGGAATACATGCCACTAAGTATTTATAGAGAGATGTGGTATCAGCAAGACGGCTGCCCAGCGCACTATGCCCTTTCAGTTAGAGAATATCTCAATGAAGAATATCCGGACAGTTGGATAGGGCGCTCTGGTACGATCTCGTGGCCAGCCCGTTCATCTGATCGAAATCCATTAGATTTCTTTTACTGGGGAGCAGTGAAAGAGAAAGTTTATAAGAAGTCAATTGAAAATTTAGCTGAGCTTCGGCAAAGAATTACGGAAGCAGTTGAATTTGTCAACAACGGAACAATTGCCCGTCTGATAACATGATCTTTTTTAAGAAGATGTCGAGCTTTTGTATTGCAGCTGAAGGAAGGCAGTTTGAATATCTTTTGTAAATAATAAATCTTAGCATCCAAATAATTGGTGTTTAATTTTAAAATTAAGGAAAATTTGTCCTTAATTTAACAAAAAGTTAACATCTCTGACTCGAAAGCGTGACTATCTGCCTCACTCACACTTCATGGAATGACTCTCCGTCTCACTCAAACTAGAATCTTAAAGTTGCGGTCTTAAGGCAACACTACAATCAATTTTAGTAGGTGAAAAGAAATTTTTCGAAACTGGGTTTCTTGAAGAAAAATTTTTTTTCCCGTAATCTAAGAAATATTGTAGCATGTGTTATACCATTTTAGAATCCTTATTAAATGCGTCAACGGCGGAAATTTCACCTTAATCTCAATATTTTTGTTTGCTTATATTCTGTAATTGGATGCTAAAGTTCCGCAGTGATGTCGAAATTTACTGTGATATATAAAATATATCAATATAAAATCTTAAATTTATTTAAATATATGTAAATTTCACAGTAACATTTTTTTGCCACTACAAAACCAAAACATATTAAGTTGTAGCCCCTTTTAAAACTTGTGAAGTAATAGATCTATAATAAGAATAGGACATCATCAAATACCGCACGGTATCCTATCACACTCGTGAACAGGGGTTAACTCATCGGCTCATTTAGCCGGCTCTTTTAAAAGGCTCAGATTCAATGATTCGACTAAGTTTAAAAAGTCACTTTGCCCATCTCTAGTTGTTTAACATTATTTCGTTAGTTTTCAATATCCCCACCCTCAATGCCTTATAGTAAAGATAGACGGCAAGAGACTTTTGTTTCTGGAGACTAGATAATTAGGTCTCCAGAGACACTAATAGAAAGGTCTCCAGAGATCTCTATTGTTAACTGTCAAGGAAGTTATTATTAGAAATAATTATCTCAAAAGTTTAGTATTTTTATTGGGGTAAAAATTTTACGGGCGGGATAAGCACAACAAATTTCAGTTTTGTTTTGTATTTTTTTCATAACCAGCACTCTATTGACGAAAAAAATTTCTGCCCTAAATCCATTTTATTAATTGAAATTATTTTTATTAATTTCTTTTTGTTCAAGAAGGAACTTTTTTGGATTCTCCGCTATATAGCAAAAACTAAAAAATGTTTTAATTTGTTATTTCATCACACAACTCATTATATTTTGGGTGACAAGCTTCAAGTCGTGGTTTGACTCATCAACAGGTCCAAAAAGCGAAATTGAGTGACTTGAAAAACAAATAGTATAGGAGTGTTTTTGCCTCATATAATTCACACCCAGAATTTATTCTGAGTTTATATTAGAGGAGATCAATTTGATCTCTTTCGAGCGTCTGCAGCAGGCAGAAAACCAAGCTGCACCGATGAGTGTAAGATTTTCTGCTAACACGAAACGCTCCATCTTCTTCCTTTTTATTTTTCTTTTTCAGCCCACTGTGGGCGAATACAGATTCGATTCGTTTCGAATGAATCTGGTTTTTTTAAATTATTTTAATAAACATTTTTTTTCTATTTTTCTCAATTATTTTCATTTCTTTTCTTTGTTCTATTTTTTCATTTGTTTTTCAAGTCACTTATTTGCCATTGTTGCCAGAATTGACTGTACATCCTTTATACTAGCTGCCAACGGTATAAGCGATTCAGTTGGATATCGTCATAGCTTGTTTCTGGAGCCGTAAGTGGAGTGTTTACTATAAGGAAGTGCCCTGGAGTAAGGAAGGTCTTGTTATTAGGATCATCATTAGGTTCGAGGCTGAGTTTGAGCAAACTATTTTTTATTGTTGCGATTGATTATTGTTGCAATTAAGACAGCTTTCCTTCTTTGTGAAATCAAAACGCCGAGTTTATTCGTTCATTCGTTCATTTTTATGACGGTGCTGATAGAATGATGCAATAGTATAAGATATATATTGCAGATTAATGGTGGATGAAATTCGAGTGATTTATCATTTTAAAAATTCAGAGAAAATGAAGGGAAAAAAATTGGCATTGCTTGCAAACATTATCTTCGATAATTTAAGCGATTCAGAAGATGACGGAGTACAATGTGTGCAACAAGCGAAACGGAAACGAAAAATATGCGTCCGACAATATTATTAAGAAAGACAGGCGTCACATATAACCATATTAACAATATAATACATGTGGGATCGGAGCCAACCCACTAGCTTGTTCGATAATAAAAAGACAACCCAACACTGTAAACCTAACCACTGATGATGGCGGATATAGAGAGTGACAGGAGGACTTGAAGGCGAGAAGTGGGAGAATAGAGCAAGAAGTAAGAAGTGAAGTGGAGAACAGTGTATAATAGTGAATAAAATATAAAAGTACAAATAGGAAACAATTCAAGGTTATTTTAATTTGTCAAATACCTCATAACAACAGTACGCGGTGTTAAAGTGACTACGTTAAAAGGTGCCCGATAATACGCAACAGGTGCCATCCAGGATTATCATCCACGAATATCATATAATCTGACTTACAATCAAATCTCATAACCAATATTTTATGTCGCTTCAATTAAAAGCATTCACTAGTTACTTTATCGAAACAAAATAAACCAGTGTGAAATAGAAAAAGTCTTTCTTTTAGGATTCCTACATACATATATAGTTCGGATCGTTTTGCAGGCTTCAGGAGCAAATAAATATTCATGCAGTAACACCGTTGGCAATTTCGGACCCAGATCTTTACCGAAATTATATAAGGATGACACCTGCTCAATTTGAGGAATTCGGTAAGATTGTGGGCCTCATACAAAGAAACAAATCTGCACCCGTTTGCCAATACTAGCAATCAGCACCTAGCAATTACATTAAAGTGGGCAATAAATTAACTTCATGTGTTTTAACTTTAATTAGCAATATAATAAATATACAATGTAGATATCTGGTTTCTGGCAAATCTCAAAAGGGCCTCAGTTATTATTATAAATGTTCACCTGCCTCCGTTCACAATATATTAATGGAAACAATAGGAGAAATATGGAACAATTTAAGGGAAATGCAATTTCCCCGTCTTAATTCCACTCTATTCAGAGAAATTTCAAATGGTTTCGAGAGGCGGTGAAATTTTCTACACTGTGTAAGCGCTCTTGATGGAAAACATATATTTATCGTTAATGTACATGAATGTACGTTTTATATATTTATTATTGGCACCGCTGAAATCTGGATCAAAGTATTTCAATTACAAGAAATCATACTCAATTGTGTTACTGGCAAGATGTGACTGGACCTACACTTTTACAATGTGCGATATTGGGTCAACTGGTCGCCAAAGTGATGGGGGCATATTTCGAAATAGCGAGTTTGGATAGAAATTTTTCAATCAGGATTTAAAGTAAGCATTGATGCGTAAAAAATTTTAGCTCTCTATGTCAACGCGTTCTCGAGGTATTGTATTTTATTACCTCATTTTTGATGATTCTCATCCCCAATATTCATATTGCAGCATACATAAATGTAATTACAACATCCCGTAGAAGAACGCATTTCATCACCACTTTAGCTACACTCTTTTAAAATTTCCTAGAGATATTTGAAATAATAACTTTTTAACTTGAGTTAACAATTATTTACTTTTTCCTTCCAACTAATAACTCAATATTTCCTTGCAGTCTACCAGATCCTCACAATATCTCAACAAATTTTCCAAATATGCCGTACGTATTTGTCGCTGTCGACGCTTTTGCACTAACATTCAATATGATAAAGCCGTATAAAAGAGAAGCCCTCGATACTCTTCAGAGCTTATTCAATTATCGTCTGTCCAGGGCACGGCGAATGATTGAAAATAGTTTGCGGATATCGTCCCCAAGTGGAGAATTCTTAGAGGTCCTATTAAAGCGCATGTCCAGTTAGTTGAAAGAATTGTATCTTCCTGTGTTTGGCTTTATAACAGGCAAAACGAAGAATGCAATGAATACATCACAGATGGGTTAATATGTAGATGTAAAATATGACGACGGAACGATCAGAGAAGGTAATTGGCGGAGAGAAGAAAATTCTTTCAGAAGATTGATGCCCAGAAGCTACAATTCCAGCCGATGTGCTAAGGAAGTTAGCGAGAAATTCGCTGAATATTTTTCGACAGAACGCAGTGGAGCCAGATGTAGAGTTAATTTTTTTTTCAAAGTTTACTGGTTTTTTCTTCTCAAACTTTACTTCAGAAAATATTGTAAAATATATAACAAGTAAAAAATAATTAAAATTACGATTTATAGTTTTTAGTGATATCATGCAATACTTTATGAATGTCTCGCTCGGCTTCATCCCTAGCATCATCACTGGGTAGATGTTTTAGTTTGAGGGCCACAAACTCCCCGAAACACTCTCCTGGCGTTTTCTCTATCACAGCCTCTTCTTCCAAAGCATTGATTGCTTTTTGAGCAATCCTTAGCATTGCGGATGTTGTTTCACTGTTAGTTTCTGTAAAAGAGATAGAGCTAAGTTCATTAAACATATTAACATTTACATATTTTATAATATTTGAAAAATTGGGGGGCAAAAAATATTGTTAGATTTTCAGTTCGTATTACCTTCTACTATCGCGAAATAGATGGCGATGGCGAAGGTGACGCCCGAAATCTTTTCTCCGCTAAGGTTGAGAATAAGCTAAATTAAATAAATGATTTTGTTTACCTTATTGGAATCAATTACCTTGACGAGAACTTGCATCTTCTAAAAATGATAGTAAATGGACGTACTTGTACTCCTTTTTTGGTGCTGAGCCACTTGACAAAGGCTTTTTTGATCGTAAGTATGACGCCTTCACTATAACCGACCTTTTTTGTTTATGTCCTCTGAGGAGATGCCAAGGTTTTTACTTATATCAGACCACCATCGTGATCGTTTTATTCTGTTTTTATATTCAGGATTGGTGAAGTCCCAAAGAGGTGATCAATCTCGAATTGCTTCAAATATTTCTTCTAAAAATGAACTTTTAAATTCAGACTAAGGAATTTTTTAAACAAAACTAAAATTTTGCTGAAAGACGACGAGTTAAGATAATCATTTTCGGAATGAAAAGTGCATAAGGTCTACCGGAGTGTTTGTCATCCCAACAAACAAAATCGCAGCAGTACAGGAATTTGATCCCGTAACGGGACAGACAGCTCAACGGCACGCAGGAGTCCCGCTTTTCTAATAAAGGCTGTCGGAATTCGAGATAAGTACTATTTTTGATAATTCATCTGGACCCTTATGGTGTTCTGAAATCGTACCTATGTTTATGAGGCCTATTAGCTCTCTTGCGAAATTTGGCTTTTCACGTGGGAGCAATCACAGTTATTTCATATAAAATAATGGCTAACTATCATATAAGTGATTATAGTACATCGCTTCTCAGAATTTTCTTTAATACCCATCGAGGTACTCGCATAGTTAGAATCCAGAATCATAACAAGACACCTTTGGATAGATCACAACAAATATCAGGGACAACTTCACTAACTCAGTAGTCACCCTTGTCAATTGCTCATGTAACAGTATACAAAATGAACTAGCACGAGATTATAATACAAGTAAACATAAATTATAGCTGATTATGGAGCCCTACAATTATATTATATTATTACAAGAGATTATGAGCCACACACATCAGAGTGAATAGTTTACTCAATACGTCTATATCCAAAACCTAAATCTAAAAAATCTATGTCTAAGATCTATAGGTATCCAAAATCTAAATCTAAAGAATATTTGTGACCCTTTCAAGACAAGTAATTTAAAATACCTAAATAAAATTAACTTATGGAACAAGTAAGCTAGTCACACATTTCAGGATACAAACAAAATCAGAAACTAAATAGCTATTGAGATTAATACTGATCGTTATCAGAATATCACGTTATAAAAAATTTGAATATGAATAGTTATTATAGTAATTAAAAATTAATTGTTATAAGGATTCATATATTACTATCACACTATATAAGATATGAAATCTACTAGCATATGCGATAAATAAAGTTTATGGCCTATGTAAGAAATAACAGCATGAAGCAGGAATTTGGTTTTAAGAAATACAGAATGCCCGAGTAGAAACATCTGGCGGTGGTTTTCAGGAGGTGTTTCTGGGAAACCTCCTCCGATACCCCAAATCAATTGTACGATTTATCCAGAAGAGGGTCCCTGAGGCAAACTCCCACCATAATTGAGTGCAAAGTTTGCTTCCTTTCCTGTCACGTCACACCGTACATATCCGGTAAACTAACTGAATAAACAAAGCACCAAACCCTCAGCGGCTCCAATTTACGACACTGGTGTTACAGTCTCGAACCTCACTGCGAAGTAGATTACGCAGCACATCAATTTCCTGCTTCTCTACAAGACGCTTGCTGTTCACCAAGACTGAATGTAAGTAAAGAGTGAAGTCGGCCTCTAGAGACCAGTAGGCGCACAAAGTTAGCAATGGCAAAGTTCCCGTGGCACTCAGTACGTTTACATGAACACTTGAAGTATATTTAAAGTATGCTTGAAGTAATCAATATATCATGAAAACACTCAATCAATGCGTAAATTTCAACTTAAGTAATTGAAAAATTAAATTCAAGAAAAATTCAAGTGAAGTAATTGGAGTTAATTCAATCATCCGCCCTACCTGAGCTTCAAGTGGATTCCAAGTCAAGTACTCAAGTATTCATGTATAAACGTACTGTCTGTGGTGAACACAAAAGCTTAGCGCCTATCGACCTGCAATCAAAAATCAGGAAAACCAAAAAAACACTATCTTGGCCTTATCAGATTGATCCTCGTCTACCGCACGGCCAAAGCAATTTGGTAACCATACATTACCATCGGAGATCTTTTCTTTTTTGAAAGCAGAGCGAGACATGTGATACTCCAATTCTTCCTCCCCAAATATTCCTCATTTTCGAACTCCATTTCTGGTGTCTTCACGACGAGGTCTGATTAAACTTTTCGTAAATTTAAAACGTGCAGTCGAAGTTTAATTTAATATTGTCATCTGAGTTTTCTATTCAAGAAATTTCGAATGAGATAGATAGTATTTTCATCATTTTATTTGAAAACCTCAGAATTTATTTATTTTTTATTGACAACTTGCTTCAAATATTTTTAATTTGTGTACGTGTAAAAAGTTATATTTGTACCTAGCGTGTAGTTATATGTAGGAGTTTGCCGCCATAATAGAAAAAATTACTGCCATAAAATATACTTCTGGCTAGAACTTTTTATGGCTACTTCTGACAGTAAAAATTTCCCCATTGTCTGGAAATTTGACATTTTACTCAGTTGCTGGATTATCTTTTGTCCTTATCGTTCTGAAGTATTTTGAAATAAGGGGAAACTACTTACTCTGTTTTCTAGCAATGTTCGAGTAATGTAAATTGCCCATTAGTAGTTCTTTTAATTTGTCCACGTGAAATTAGGGAAAAGGTTGCATACGTCAAACGATTTCGAATTTTTGGGTAAGTTAAGGTCTTTAATTCTTTTGACTTCCATTTAAAGGGAAAATATAAACATCTATCTGCAATTTTCCTCCTTTCTAGCGTTTGGCTGTTGCATTCAGCAAAAACTTTGTAGTCTTTCTGAATTGATATTTTTAGTTAAAACCTGTTGAGGTTCACGAAAGCATCATCATCATCAGACAAACTATTGAAATTCGCCCTATCATCGGATGAAAGAAATTTTATTGGCAACACATGATCGGTATCGAACGCATCGCATCATCCTCTATACAAGAGAATATGGAGCAACAATTACCAACGGTTACCAGCACGATAATACGTTTGTTTCATATAAGAGAGACAGCAGTTCTTTTTTTACGATCGATCAGCAGTCAGCAACGCTCATCAATAAATTTAAAATCACGGTCCAATCGAGAACCAAAATAAATTAATATATAGTACAGCCTTCTTTTTGCAATAAAGTGTTAAGTGCATCCTATTTTCTGGTTTCATCATTTTTTTTCTTTCTTCCTCCAATCCCAAAACAAAACCAAATAATATAAAATAAAGAATTTTTTTTCATTTTCCTTGATGTTTGAATAATAAGGATTATACAAATAATAAAACTGTCTGTATGCAGCCAAATATTGTATGTTTGAATTTACTTTAAAAGTCAATCCCAATTTATATGTATACACAAGACATACATATACAGTTAAGTTAAACTATTGAAATCGTATTACCTACTACTGACATTGACCGAATTCACTTTCTATTCAATTTTAATTAACTACCATTTCACCAATTCAATTCCATTTTAAACCCTGCTACTAGGTGTAGTTTTTGGATAAAATTATTTCATAGCACTGATATGCCGATCTACTTATATTTTACGAAGAAATACAGAGATATGTTTATGCTAAAAGATTTAAGGAATGATTACAAGAAGATACTAAAAACCAATCACTCTTCCAAAATATGCAGTTACATCTCTTGTTCATTTCATAAACAGAGAGGTGGCTATCCACCTTCATATACACTTTCTAGTTGCCATAAAACAAAAACCAAACATTATGATGATGATAACTACATATATTCCCCGTGCTAGCCCTGCCAAGTTCCATTTAATACATATGAAAATTGTTTCATAAAATAAAGAGCCTTTAAATAAAAATGTCTCATCCTTGACTGCATTCATTTGTCAACGTAACCTATAGTATCAGTGAGAAATATAGGAGTGCCCTTTGTGATGGAGTACCCGACATTTACAGCAAGAATACAAAGATGCATATCCACATCCTCGTCACGTCAACCTCTTTACACTTGGATCTATCACTATCACTCTACTTCTGAATTGGCCCAGAAGCATCACAAGCTACCATCCAAAAGGCCCATCCTATCATATCATGCAAAGTAGTTGTTAGTACGATGATGTCTTTTCCATACTACCCGTTTCCCATTTCTTTTCATTGCTGGTTGTTTATCTATCTCCCTGCACTCTATCGTGTCTGTTGAGCCTCATAATTCCCATTTACATGGACGGCGACAAAAAACAACCTACACTCACTCTAAGTCCCAATGGGAAACCGTACCGGATAGATGCCGGAAATTTGTGGCAGACAGGAGACAGAGTCAGCAACAAAACATAGAGAAAAAAATCCAATCCACCCTGGGGACGAGTAACAGGATGGGGGATGAAAATATTTTTAAAACGTGACGAGAATTTATCGAGCAGATATATCACTTTTATCCGTGGATGTCTATAAACTGTGGCTGAAAGCCGAGGGGATGAAAAAAAAAATTATTTACTATAGAGGCGTCCGGTAAGGAGACAAACGGTTTTAGTCAATGGAATTGGGATCGAAAGCTACAACCCTCAATAACATCTTTGATCGGTAGGCCACCACTAAAAGTATTCATCCCATTTTTTTCTTTATCACTGCTTTTTGTCAGTTTTGATTTAGGACATCTAAGGATATGTGTATGGTTAAGTGAATTGAGGAATCCTTTTTGTGAACCGACCTTATCCTTTGGACTGTTGTCATCTATGTGTAAGCTTTTTAAGGAAGACCTTATCGTTGAATGCAATGATCTAAGGTCACAGAGACCTCATTTTCTTTGAACCCTTTTTATCAGGACCGATTTCGACTTTTGAATAACTATGGGAACGCATTTACTTAACAAAAACTAATCAATTGTAACACTAAAGATTTATTCAAAGGGATACCATTTCGGTAATCCAATTTAATAGCAAAGTTCAACATCAATCAATCTAGTTTGAATTATACCCACTAGGGTTTTCAGTCGCCTCCACGAAATCATCATTTCATCAATTAGGTTTCGACGCATCATCAACTGCTTCGATTGGGACACTTAATGAATTTTTTTAATGCTCTAACAATGGGTGCAGCCTGAATACTAATTTGAAGTTTATTCCACTTTCGGGTGATTTGAATAAAGTAAGAGCTCCCCAGGACGTATTTTATGAAAACACGGATTCAATTTCCTTGTATATAATGTGAATTGAAAAAACTCCACAAAGTAGTGAAGTTCGTCTATATGTAGTATGTCACACACACATAACAATGTATACCTTTTCGGTTTGCACACTGTCAAAACTAGGTAATCAGAAGATAAATCAAATGTGGTCGTTAAAGTCTACTCTTTCCTTATGAGGCACATTCTTCTGGGATTAATTCCATTTTTTATTAAAAGTCATTAGCTCCTAATATACATATGTGATGTATACAACTTTCATTGTCAGGACAACAACTGAGGTAGGAACAATTACTAAGAGAGTTATTAGTCTCTATTATTATGTTATATATCTCAATGAATCTAGTCTAAACCTATACATCATCCACCCCTCCCTACAGTGAAACACTTAAAATTTATTTATTAAAGTGAACGCTAGAGATAAAATAGAAAATGGTTTGCAGGATAGGTAGCTCGCTAATATTATACATATTATATATATACAATTACCTTCGTCCAATATTGATGCTGCTTCTTGAGCATAGACAATGTAAAAGGATGCGTCAAGAACTTGATGAGGTTTGTCTAAATAGTAGGTACGATCAGATCTTGATATGGAATCCTGAAATGTGCCTCCTCATCCGTGATGAGAAGGTAATGATCGTTATGACTAGTATCCCTGTGATAATGCTCGGGACTCTAACTTCTACAATGGACCATGATAAGGATAACAACCATTGCTATGTATTCGTTTTTATATTCGTACTTGATATAACAAGACGTTTTACAACACCTTGTCTTAATTTCGCACAGTTTTCGGGATAAAAAAGCATTACTGAATTTTACAGTACGGCTGGAGGTAATTTAAGGGTAAAAGATGTGCAAAAAAATGTGCCAGTTAGCAGTGCGCAGTTGCGTGCAGCAGTAATCATTTTGCAGAGTAGATCTAGACTAGATATTCGTCGGAACATTGACCATACATGTAGCGATAAAGAAGCGAAAAGCATCCAACGATAATGCGGCGGTGCTCGAGGAGTTATGAAAAGTTATTGCCAAATCGCCAATGAAGTCTTGCAATCGCATGTGCTTTGACAAGCTTCCTTTGAATAAGGATGTACGGCGCGGTAAACCGTGGCCCTTCTCAAACGTGAGAATTATATTCCATCCTATGTAGGTCTGATATAGGATTTGTAAACGAGCGCTAGGTTTGACGATCTGAAATATTTCTTACACCTCTTTCAAATTCTAAGACATTTCGAAGATACTTTGGCAACAGAGAAGATTTGGTCTGTCCAACTTAATTTACTGCAAATATATTGATACCAAGAATGCTTAAATGACGATGCATCGAAAATGAGTTCTCCATTAAATGAAATGGGAGTGGTTAAGCGATTATCTTGTTTTAAAGAGATGAAATAGCTTTGAGTCTTACATGTATTGAATTCGATTAGCTTTGTCACAAGCGAGAATGTTGTAAAGATCGTTATTAATGACAAGGGAAGGGAAAGCAGATCATTATAGAAAATTACGAAGAGAGACGGAGAGCTAACATAGCTCTGCGGCACATCGGCATGAACAGGGTTAGGTTTAGACGTAAAGCCATCTAAAAACAACACGAATTAAGTGAACAGATTGAAGACTTTCAATCCATAATAGAAGACGATGGAAGAAACCAAATGCTTTACGGCTGACTAAAATGGCTGGATGCCAGACTCTATCAAAGAACTTTGAAATATCGAGAGCAACGATTTTGGACTCACCAGTATTGTGGATAGTAAGGTTCCAATATTTCGCAAGAAAATTCAGCAAATGTCCAGATGAGCGTCCAGTACGGAAGCAAATTTGTCGATTGTTGATTGGTTTCTAGATAGAATAATTTGGAGCTAAAAGCATCAAAAGCATCGTAATGATTGCAATTGGTCGATAATTTGAGGGATTGCTACCTTCCCCATTCTTGGGAATAGGCCGAACGTGAGCTAGTTTCCAAGCGGTTGGTAAGATTGCTATCGAAAAGACAAGTAGAATAGTTTGTGCAGGAGATTAGCCAAGGATGAGGCAAAGCTTCTAATTAACTAGGAGCGAAACACCACCAGGTCATCTGACTTTCGAGACGTCGCTCCCTTTAAGGGCCTTGAACACGTTTCTCGTACGGATGTGTATTGGCACTTGTACATATTCACACGTGAGATGCCAGACAGGTATCTGTGAAAAGGATGGCAAACTAGAATTTGAAGCGAATCTAGCAGCCAAAATATTAGTCTTATCCAGGGATTCAACAACAATTTCTACATTTTTAGGAATGTTAGTGAAGGTACGGAAGCACTGGTAAAGTTGTTCCTGATGGTTTTGATATTCACTAGTTGTTGCAAATTAAATGACTCACTGAAGAGTTCAAATGCCCCACAGGACTTGTAATAGCAGAATATCTGAGCTACGATATGTTGAGAACATTGAAATCAGCAGCTAGTATGATTTCAGAAGAGGGGAAAACAGAAAGCAAATGATAAATATTGTTAGAAATTTTGTCATTTAAGCTGCGATAAGAAAACAGAAGTAAATGATGTGCCTGTGGAGTTTGAGCTGAATTCATATGGAATTAAACTCTGGAATGCCGGAAGGAATGTCCTAAAGGACGGAAAGGCAACATCATTCATTATATGCATGCAATTGTGGCCCCGCTTATGTTTAGAAAGAAGACGTGTTTCAATGGAAATAGTATTACTTACAAACGGTTTTATTTACCTTGACTTTCGTAAATTTCTTTGTTTCAAATCTTGCGACGGAATTTTCAGTTACTTTTCCTTAATCGATTTGTTTGAAATTTTGACAGTCCGATGACAATACACTTTAACGATTTAATGTACTAAAATTATAAAAAAAGAAGAATACTATGAGTAATATGACGTCATTGTAAGCCGAATATAGCGAACGTCACAAGACAGCAGATTCATAACCCACTTAACATGGGTATCAAATAAAAGAGCATATATAAACGATAAGATATGTGATATCGTCCTAAACCAACAATTGCAGACGCCATAAGATGACGGATTACCTTTTTCTTGATGCTTCAGGGTACTGCATACCTAAATTCTGAGTACTGAGGATCTGCCGATTTTGAATTGATATTGTCAGTATACGGATGTTTCCGTCATGGCGGTCCATAGAGCATATCCTTTGACCTCTCTTTTTTTAAAGCTAATTATAGTAAATCTTTTTCGTAAATCCGTGATTTGTGGGCTGTCTTCTTTAAATTGACTTATTACTATTACACCTGTGTCCCAGCTATATACATTACAGCTATATACATTACATTATTAGCTCTGAACCTATTCAAATTAAAGACAAAAGTCCACAGTTTACAGTTTTTACAAGAAAAATTAAGTTAATCTGCTGTTCTTTTTAAAAAAAATAACGGTAAAAGGGAAAACCCGTAACTTTTTACTTTAGACCGCCATAACTCCGAAGAGGAGAGGAGTATTACGTTAGTTGAGCAGTCAATCCTGACGCTGCAGGGGTACTGTCCGCCTAAATCGTGATACTTGAGCATGTGCTGATTTCAAAATCATTTCAAATGACTTTTTGAACTCCAAAATTTAAGTCAAACACACGATTTTTTTTTAAATCCACCCAAGTTAAGGTTTCTGTATCATACCCAGAACTATGCGACGCTAGACATGAAACTAGGCACTCAAACTAAAATTGCATGCTTTGTAAATATCAACTCAAGCTATAATTTTTTTTTAACACATTTTAAACAGTGCGTATTAAACTATATTTGCATATACATATATAAAACGCAAGCCCAAAAGTCGACCTCCCATTCAGCAAAATCGCATTAAAATCTTACTTACAAAAACACTTTTAGGTTTAACGGTTTTATTTTACATTGGAAGGTGTACTAGACTTAGATTTAGATTTATATTTTGCGGGGTGAGTAGCCTTTGAACTGCAGCCACCATTGACTTATTGTGCACCGTTTACATTACAGTTTTTCCAACAAACCTACTCTTCCTAGGAAGAGCAGTATTTTTTTGGAAGAGATATCTTCGAAGTCGACAGAAAGAAGTATAAGCCAAAAGCCTGGAATCTACATTGTGAAATAGCCTCGCATACACATAATTCTGTAAAGAGTCTGAGTTGATAGTCTTAAAAGATCCAGGCTCTTCTCTGAGGAAGGTCTTTTGGTGAATATTTTGGCTTGTCTGGATCCTGTCGTTGAAGTCCCTCTCTTGTCCATTTGGTTCTGGATCCAGTTTTGCATGGTAAGCTTCAAGGTATTATAGGGAATTCCGCAAAAGGGTTCTGGTCCTATGAGGGGCATGGATGTTCCTTTTTGACCAGTAAGTCTGCATTTCAATTTCAATCAATTCCCGAGTGTCCTGGCACCCATTGATGTGTCAGATGGTTGTATGTGGCAATGTTCGTTGATGCTTGGATACATTCTCACCTTAACTTCGTTTTGATCTCAGGTGATGAGATGGCCTTTAAAGCCGCTTGGCTATCTGTGTAGATATATATAGATATAAACATTTCTGTTTGTGTAGGGTCGGCTGAGAATTTCGTATGCACATGTACTAGATTAGGGCATGGTTTTCTAGATTTGTATCTGTTTCTTTATTATCTGATATTATTAACTTGACGGGCGGACTAAAACTGTGCTTAACAACCTTTCTGTCAGGCATCATATCCAATATTTCAAATGCTTCAATTCAATGGTGTACCAAAAGCTAGAAATTAATTATGGGTCACAAATGTGGGGCTTACCGAGATATATAGGTACTATTAGGTAAGAAAGTACGCAGGACAAACAAACAATGACTTCCTGTACCGTCGGAGGCTAACATCCAGTTTAGGTTACTTCGTGAGCGGAATAACTAAGTATTCAGTGGCTTTGATAAGATTTAAGTAAGACCGGGTGCTTCTTGGACCTCACCTCTGACTTTTCAAATTCAAGTGCGGATCAGAATTTGATTATCACCCGCTTTGGCAGTGAAAAATACTTCGTGGGGAAATCTGCAAGCGTAAGAATCTCCGGTTTTATTTAAGTGTGATCAAAGTTCGCGGTGAGTTACTTATTCCGCTGACGCAGCAACTCAAAATGATCAGTGCTCAGTACTTATACCTATCTCGGTAAGCCACACATCTATGACCCATAATTATTTTCTAGACTTTTTAGTCTAATATAAAATAAAACCTTAAACTTATAAGATCTTTCGTAGACTGATGATGAATTCTGATGTGATGACATCTCAGGGTATCCAACAATTTTGTTGTTATTCACTCGTATCGATGAGCTTAGTCTTTTGCTTTGCGCTTTTACGATGATATCAAACGAGTCATCATAGGTAGCAAGAAACTCACTCAAATTGTAACACTCAAATTCCTCGCTGTCGTAAGCTTGTTTAAAAAGATCTTACTTTTATCGTATCTGTGAAATACCTTGCGGCACTTGGCACAGAATCTGGTTGCTATTCTCACATTAAAAGAGTCACTTTACACACTTCTATGCAGATAGCCAAATAGTTCATAGAATCTGTCAAAATTGTAGCCGGCTTAGAGTCTTGCCATATTCACTCTAATCGATGTCCATGGATAGTTAGTAGGTTCATGCTACCATAGAGACTCTTTACTGAAGATCAAAGTTTAGTACACATCTAGCAGCCAAGAATATCCGGAAAATTATAAATTCTGTACGAGGTGGCAATATTATCGAAACATTAGACGATTTTATCTTCAGGTATAGATAATGTTAATGGTATTTCAATAATATTCTCGATCAAGATGGCGGATCGTGGTCCATAATGCAAATTCAAATTTATTCAAAAGCAAAAATTTGTACAAAATAAGGCATAGCCTTTCAAAAAGTACTTATGTAGCATGAAATTCAGAACATATAAAAATAACCACAAGAAAAGAAAGGAAATTCATATATAAAGACTGAACTGAACTTATGTACAAAAAAGAAAAAGATTAAGTTGCTTAATCATAATGACAATGAAAAATAAAGACAGAAATAACAATTATAAAGAAAGTGAAATAAAAAATGTTCCATGCACAAACCAACAGCATGTCTAAAAGATTTTTTTTTTTTATTCAAGTGTGTCCGCAAGCCTGTCCCAGAAACCGGACCACAGTTCCGGAACCGCGAATGCAAATAGGCAATGAATTCAAAATCAGTTCGGAGATTTCCACAGAGTAAGATATAGTTTACCGTATCGAAGCCTTGGAAAAGTCTAATAATGTGAGGACGGTGAATATATCAGAGTCGATATTCTCATTCATATCATCGGTAATCCTTAAAAGAGCCGTCATACAATTATGCTTTGCACGAAAACCAGACTGCCATTCACAAAGAAGAGAATTGCCCTCCAGAAACTCTAACATTTGTTCCCGCATAAGATATTTCATCACTTTAGATAAATAGGGAAGAATGCTAATCGATCGGTAATCTTGAGAAGAGGATCCACTTGTATTTTTTGGGAATGTTGATAACTGGCGCGACTTTCCAGGCTCCTGCGAAATAAGAAGTAGTTAAGCAAGAGTTAATGATATGAGTAATAATTGGTACTAGAGTATCAGCAATTAATTTTATGAAGCGTGTCGGTATCAAGTCTGGTCCAGTGGTAAGCGACCTAATAGAACTTATGGCTTTATATACTTCAGATTCGCCGACGCAGCGAAAATCAAAGCCAGCCGCATCATCAAGACCGGGAAAGACAATATTGCACTGGCGGATATAAAAAAATGATTTAAAATGTTCGGATCACAGTTAGATCACAGTTTGAGTGTTTCATTTTACTGACTCTAATCAGGTTTAGATTACTCCAGAGTACCTTGGGGGTAGATTAGGATTTAGCTTCGCGCAAAACTTTCTGTTAGCATTTTTGATATGACTGCCAGTAGCATTCCGCAAAATACGAAACCGTTCGTAACAGATATCTGATCCGGTTGGTTCTTTTAAAAATAAGTCTATAAATATCGCTGGAGAGCCAGGGAGCAGAGATGCGTAAAACATTCCGTTGATGAATGGAAACATGGTTATAGAAAGCGCTTTGAATATATTCACCGAATAATTGTATCTTGTGATCGATTGAGAACTCACAGTAAATAAATCTCCAGTCAGTGTTTGATATATTTTACCTTAGAAAAGGCAGGCTGATAGAGTGGTAATCTATATAGAACATAATCTTATTGGAAATCACCCTAGGGGTATTTAAGTCATATATCAAATAGAGTAAACTATGATCGGAGAAACCTACAAAAGATAATTGATTGGAAAAAAGAGCCAGACTCGGATTATTAACAATGACCAAATCAAGTAAAGAGGGACTATTTCCTGAAAAGCATGTAAGGATACTATTTAATATATGGAGTTGAAGAGCAATCAACGATGACGTGAGTGCATTACACTGATTCGAACTAAGGAGCAAATTTAATAAAAACGTTCGGTTAGCTTGCATTTACTGTTTGCTAGAAGTCAATGAGATCTAAATAATACGGGCTTGAAGGTGGCTTGTAGACGCAGCCTGTTCAGCGATGAACCTACAAATAAACAAAAAAGGAAGAATCAGTAAAATTTTTACAAAGATATGAGTACTTATCTCATCCTGGCACCGCTCCCACGAAGTCCCTCGTTAATTGCAGCTCCAGGGCCCACATAAATGAATTCCTGCAATTATTAGAATAAGAAATGAATTATATGAATAAGAAATAATGAATTTTAAATTGAAGTACAAAATGAAAACGTTACAACCAATGCATAGTACAAACGTAAACAAATTACATACAAACAACAACAACACTGTGTTAAACTTCAAGTGGTGATATTATGCTGAATTTCAGTCATCAACACCTGGAAGTTTAACCAATCTATGAAATACTAATAGTAGAATAAAAATTCTACTGAAAACTAAGTTCCAGTCGGGCAATTCAGGTAAAATTCGTATAAATTTCACCTGTTGACAGCTGCCGCGAACAGAACAAAAATGCAAGAGAACTTGCGAAAATCATATTGCTATGTTGTAAAAACGATATAAAATTACCTTGCTAGAACTCGTAAGCAAAATTTAATATATGTGCACACCTGAATTATCAGATTATTTACAATTATTTACACTCGGAAAAAATCAAAGGATTGAATACACAAACACATGAATTCAACGCACAAGCACTATTACTTGGCACAATTCAACACTTACCTGTAATTAAATCACAAAGGGCCACTAAAAAACACACGCGACTTTGACGGCGCGAAACGATTACAAACCGCGGAACTGTCACCTTCATATATTGTCAACATATGACATATGAAATCGGGGTGTTTTTAAAGAGGAATACAGTGGCAGCGCTTAAAAAGTGTGAAAATATCTTCTTGAAAAGATATTTAAGATTTTTAGTTTTCTCATAAGCATAATGAGAAAGAAAGAGATAGCTAGGGGAACGAGATAAATGAAAAATTGCGTTCCATACTTAAATTATTCAAAATGGATGCCAAAATTTTATCAGCGCCATGTTATGGCATAATTTAAACCTTTTGCCAGCATTTGTAAGAAATAATAAAGAATAAGAATTTTTCATTGGAAGAAAGAAAAATGAAAAATTCCGCATCGAATGAAAATAATAGAAATGAACGAAAAATTATTTTCTTGGAGAAATTTACATTATGGTTGTAGGTTCCACAGAAAAATGGCGGCTCATGCTCTCAATAAAGAGGTGCAGTGCCATGGATCACTCTCTTGCGTTTTCGACAGTCATAGAGTTAGCTTCAACAGTGATATTCCTATAGTGTTTTATTAAATTCTTCTAATTGTGAAAATTGGCTTGTGATCATCCAATTAAGGTATGTGCAAGCTCACATGCAATTAGGTGGAAATAAATTTAATTGTGTTGAGTGAATTTTTTCTTATTAACTTTAAATTTATTTGTGAAATTTGTTAAAATAAAGTGTTTCAAATACATAATTAAGATAGAGTGAAATAATTAAAATACGGTAGTTTAATTTGTACAATTAGTTCATGTCAGGTGTCCTTCATCTTCCCGTCTCGAGTTAGCTTGGACAAATCTGCGAACTAATTTTTGTTTACCTGAGAAATTTGTATGATTAGCATATATATTTACATTAGCTAAATCCTAATTAAGATTAAAATGCATAGAAGCGTGATAAAACTATAAATAAATCGAATGTAAACTTACTTTAATTTGTTCTGAATTTAACTTTCCGCTACACTAACAGTAACCACAGTTACATTTTTTTCCCTGTTAACGTAACACAGCCTATCAAACATCTCTCGTCACCATTAAGAATGTCAAAGAATATATATACAACACCCAATCCAGAAGAGATGGCAGCAACTCTAGCAGCAATACCGTCACACAGAAAAATCGCCATACCACATACCCGTTTATTCAAGCGATCTTTTGGAACAATCGATAACCCAAAATGCCAACCTGTAGTGAAGTTATTTCGGGCTTCAACCAGGTCACAGATATACAAAAAATATCTACCAAGGATCTATTGAATATCATGCTAATCTCATCAAATTTATTAACCATGCTTCTAGAATTCAAGTAGCAAAGCCATAAACCTACCCGTTAAGCACAGAAAATATTTAGTATGAGACACATCATATGGTCCTCGTCTTCCATCTGTTTTATTTTATTTTTTTTAACGTAAGTGCTATAACGTCTCAAAAATTATTGTGGTATAAACTAAAAATTCCTTTTTTTTATTTTGACCTCTATTTTTTTTTGCAAAAAGGTCATTAACAAATTTTTTTTTAAACTGTAGACTTCTCTTTAATTTGACATATTACATCCTATATGCTATCTGTATGCCTTAAAGTGTTATTAGCTCACAACCTATTCAAGTCATACCGAAATTAGCCGATATTTTCTTTAAATAAAGTGTTGCGTCACCAAGGGAACAAATTATCTTTGAAAATAAGTTTTAGAATAGTCTTGGGAATAGGTTAAGAGCTAATAACACTTTAACGGTTACTGATAGCACATAGGATATAATATGTCAAATTAGAGGGGAGAGTCCGCAGTATACAGTTTTTATAAAAAAACAGTTTGTTAGTCACCTTTTTGCAAAAAACATAAAATAGAGGTCAACATAAAAAAAGGTAACAAAATTCGAAATATTTACCATTTTTGCCATACAACTTTATTTTGTCTGGTAAGTACTATCACCTCCTGCTCTATTGAAATCCTCGGCGGAAAAAACACCCCGCATATAGAAAACTTACGCGGCGTCCACGGTTCTCTTTTTCAAACTCACCCCAAACAATCTTCCCCGCCAAATAAAAGCGTGACAAAAATTCTTACAACCCATCTTCACTAAAAAATGCAATAAGTGCCAGAAGTTCGGTAAGTTCTGGCTCTAACAGAGCATACAACCAAGAGTTTAACTTATACCCATGACACTCCCCTTAAGGCAATTTCATTCGCTATATGGAAATTGAAAAATTCAATTTTAATTACAGCGTTATTGAAATATAATCCCGTTGTCCAGCTATCTCATATCAAAATATGAAAAGTCTGAAAATACGGAAATTTCGCGCCCAACATTTGTATTTATGCCCGCATTGAGCCGTATATTTGCATAATGAAATCACAAGGTAAATCGAGTTTGCGTGACTTTTAGCCGTCCCCGGTCCCAGAAATTTAATGTGTACCCAGCACCTCCATCTACATATTCTCATCAGAGACAGGCAAAGTTTTTAAAGTATTTTTTTGGTTGGCGACGTGCGAAACTTCCGTATCCCCCCGTTTTGGTTTTGTGTTTGGAAAAAGTTAAGACGAGGTTCTCTCCCTTGTAGCAGCTCCTGTTGTTGAATCACCGAGAAGTACTCGAATTTACTAAATTTGATCCTGTGGAGATTTTGATTGAACTTTAGCGAATGTTTTCTCTGCTTATTGAATTTATTCTCAGATTTCGTGGCATCTGTTTCCTGTCATAAAACTCCGTATGATCTTTTCGTGCTTCTATTAAATTCAAGGAAACTCATCCACTTGAGGAAGCATATTTAACGGAGGACAAGGATTTGGTGAGACGAACATAAATTTTTTGAAGTGAGCTCTGCCACATATTGGATTATTGGTATTATGAGTTACGGTCACTTATATTATGCGGATTTATTTGCCGCATTGACGGATATGAGTACAAACTAATCAAAGATTCGATTCACTCAGTTTTTCCTTTATTTTCTGGAAGGTTATTTAAAGATATTAAATACAAATACTAGGGCCTACTGTTATATATGAGGCAACTACTCACAGAAACACGATAAACGTTGAAACTTGGTTGTACTACCGCAGACCGATAAAACCAATTTATGTGGTTGCAAGCGACCACTACCATTCTGGTACAAATTCTAGTTAATTATTTCTTAAGTTAGTTCGTCTAAAAATGACATAGGATAAAATTAGCGCTCTTACCAGTGGTAACCGAGTGTTAATAGATAAGATATTTGCTGAAAGCTATAGTTTTTGTAGTCCTGCATAAATCCTGCATATAATCATGTTGACAACATGCGCAAATCACTTTATATTTCGATTTAAGTAATTCTAAGAATCTTGACTTTACCGAGAAGAGATACTATACCCGCCATCATTACTGCTGGAATGATGGCCTCATCATATGAACTATTATGAAAAGTAATACACTTCGACTCAGTCGGGTTTAAGAGCAGCTGGTTATTTTTATACCAGAAGTGGATTGGATGCGTACATATAAGTCATAATTTGTGCACACGATGCAATTTTCCATCATGAGTCCGATGGGCCTCCTTCGACTTAGATACAATTGTGCATAAATGATGAGCAGATGAGCTAAATAACTCATCTGCGGAGCTTGTGAAAAAATCGGCAACAGATGATTATTTTTTCTAACTGCATTTAACTTGGTTCTTATAATGGATTGACGACTCTAACATTAGTTTTGACTGCATTATGCTAATTTTTATAATAATCGCTTCTTCTTAAATTATGAATTTAAGCTTTTTTCAAACTTCTTTACTACGAGGTAAGTGGAATTTTCTCTAATAAATAAATAATAGAAGTTTTGTGCAAATTTTGAATAATTCTTAAATATGGCTGACTGGCGAGGTAACATTTTCATATCTTAATATCTCCTTCTTAATATATAAAAATCACGTGTCACTGTGCTCGTACACGCTAATTTCCGAAACTGCCCAGACGATTTCAATGAAATTTTGTGAATGTGTTTGATTGGTTCCAGCTTGAGAGATAGGATAGCTTTGGACACAAAAGATGGCAGTGGTGTCAAGATCTAAAAATTGCCTGAGAACGCGTCGACATGAAAAGCTGAAATTTTGTACTTGCAACGACAAGTTTAAAAATGGACTAAATCGGGCAACTACTCCGTAGGGTTGCCATACAAATATTTCCCATTTTAGTATATATTTGAAAACTGCCTGACAACGAGCACACGTGGAGGACTCAAATTTGGTATTTAGCGTTTTCATAGCAATAGTAAATAAAATTTAAAAATGGACTAAATCGTTGAGCTCTGCACGTCGACGCGTTCTCAGACAGTTTCCGAATAAATAGTGAAAAACCAAAATTTTGTATAACAACACCAAGAATGTAGGTATATTTGGCAACTGTCTGAGAACGCGTCGACGCGGAGAGCTCAAGTTTTGTACACGGCGTTGTTCAAAAATGGACCAAATCGGGCGACCCCTTTTTGGTGTTGCCATTCAAAACTTTAGTTTTTCACTATGTATTTGGATGCTTTTTGAGAAAACATCAACGTGGAAAGCTAAAATTTATTACACGGCGTTTCTAAAAAAAATCTAAATTTAAGTGCACAAATGGGACAAATCGAGCAACTCCTTTGTAGGGCTGCCATTCAAAATTCGGGTTACCCGTTCTTGGTGTTGCCATACAAAATTTTGGTTTTTATACCCTAGATGAAATATAAAGGGTATATTAAGTTTGTCATTCCGTTTGTAACACCTCGAAATAACGATGGTAGAGCAAAATGGATTGGACACCAACGCATAATATGTATAAGTTATTTCGATTTTGGCATGTCCGTCTGTCTGTCTGTTTGACTTTAAAAAAAAGCAAAATTAAGCTCGAAAATGAGAAAAATTGGGAAACTCCATCATGAGGTTGCCATACAAAAATATTGTTGTTCACTATATGTTTGGACAGTGCTTGAGAACGCGTGGACATAGAGAGCTGAAATTTGGTACAAGATGTTTTCATAATAATAGCAAATAAAATTTAAAAAATGGAATAAATCGGGCAACCTATTCTTGGTGTTGCCATACACAAATTTAGTTGTTTTACGGATAGTATGAAAACGCTCAGTCCTAAACATTGCACTAAAAACTTGTTCGGAATATGAAATCATATAAAGTTGGTTATAATCATTTTTTCTGTTCGACGAACCGTTCTAGAAATATATGCGAAAAACCACTGCAAAAATTAAAATTGCTCATACGAAATTTCATACGGACATTCATCTAAAGGGTATCATAAGAATTGGTCTTAGACCAATATTGGCTTTTTTACTTGTTATTATACTAAAAACTTCTTCAGAATACGAAATACAGTAAAATTGGTTATAATCATTTTTTCTGTCCGACGAACCGTTCTAGAAATATGTGCGAAAAACCACTTCAAAATTTAAACGTGCACAGATGCAACAGAATTTCAACCAAAGTGCCAAATTCATTCGGTATGTAGATTTACGATTCTGCAAGTGGCATCTCCATCCGTTTTCAAAGATCGCCGGTAGATGGCGAAAAGTGGGTATGCAAAACTTTTATAGATTTAATTTTTTTAAATCGGTAAATTACATCCGATCTTCCTGAAATTTTGTACAGATAATCTTTTAATAAAAACGCATCCATAGAAATATAAAAAACACTGGATTAATCTATAAGCTGTAGAAAAGCATTTCGGAATGAATTTTTCAGACAAAATTTTGGCCGTCGAAAATAAAATTTCGAAACTTAATCAGAAGGGTAGGGAAAACATGTTTCCAAAAATCTAGAGCAAAAAACCACAAAAAACTAGCAAAAGGAATTTTCCAAATCGGATAACATTTACCCGACCACCTCAGAACACCCGAATTCGGGATATGAGAAATGACCTTTGACATTGAAATTTCCATCCGATTTTGATAAGATTGTGTACGAATATTCTACAGAATATAAAAGAAATACCCCCCCCCCCCACTGGATTTTTTTATTATTATAATAAATTAGTAACCCATCATGGCCTATCACTCTCTAGCTCACTGCCGTACGAATCTCAAAATAGTTTAAAAAAATCATAACAAACTCACAATGAACTCAACAAAAATAATTTCAAATCTGGAGTTGCCACTTACGGCACTTTCATTTCTAATCAAGCCCCACATATACATTGAATTTGGACGAACTCCGTGATGACGAGTAGGAACCCTATACTTGTTAGACCAATTCTAGCTTTTTACTTGTTCACTATATACTTGATAGCTGCCTGAGAAGGCGTGGAGATGGTGAGAATATATTTTGTATACGGCGTTTTCATAAAAATTGCAAAAACAATTCGAAAATGGCACCAATCAGGCCCAAGTAACAATTTTAGTTTTAATATACTCTACATAACGTTGTCTATACTATTTCATCAAACTTGTAATAAATGCTATATAGTCAAGCCAACACTAATATGACCATAAAAAACCTCTTATAAAAGCTGTGAGGGCCTATTTTTAAAACAATATAAAGCCTTATTGTTATTATCTGGATTACTCTTTGCGATGATTTGCAGTCCTCTATAAAACCTTTCATAAAACTAAAAGCGTAATTTGAACTCATCAGCCTATTTGCATAACGTTATCAAAACCATCATAAAACTACTCCTCAATCCTTTTATAAGATAAAAAGCCATTGGAAATACTATTTCAGCAAACCTTTTAGACTTGAAACTTCAAAATAAAAATGATCTTCAAATCCATAATAATGATAATAGAACCAAATAGATTTATATGTTCCACTTTATAATAATTTAATATGTTGAAATGTAATTCAATTTTATTTTAAGTGCAGTTTTAACAGTTTAATGTAGCAAAACTTACAGCGATTGAAAATTTACTGATTATATCACATAAGATAGCTCAAAAAATAATAACGCGCCTCAGAAATAATTAAAATTAGGAAAAGTTTAGAAATAATTGTAAAATATTTTTTTTTTATTTACACTATATATAATTTTGATATTATTTTAAGTACGTTCGGAATTGAAAAAAACTTTGAAAATGATATCCTCTAGTTCTGAAACAGCTTAAATTTCTGAAAATAATTAATTTAAAAATAATTCATTTTAAGCGTAAAATGGCGATTTCACTAAAAAACCTATTTGCTACTTGTACAGCCGTAATAAAACCGTTTGATCTTAGGATGGCTGCGAGTAAAACAATTCATTCATTGTAAATCCATTTAGATTTAAGTAAAACCTTTCTGGGTGCTTCTAGACTGATATAATGCCATTTGCTATTAAATAAAACGATTTAGTTTTGTATAAACGCATTATAAATCTTAGCGTACTTATGACACTTGTATGTTTGTATATGTATTTGCAATCGAAAATAAATCTTGCTTCTGACTTTTATCATGCTTTTATACTATTTGCAAGGATAATAGTACTGTCTCATCTCTTTCAAGCAAGATCATCACTTAACCATTTCCGTTTTTTTATGGAGAATTAATTTCTAATTCACCGTCACTAAGCATTTTTTGGATTAATATTTCCAGTAAGTTAAGCTGGACAGATAACATATATTCTGTTGCCAAAGAAGCATAGAAATATCTTGGATTTCTTAAAAGGTGTAAGAAATATTTCGCCCCGTCAAATCTAGCGCTACAAATCTTATATCAGACCTAGAATGGAATACAATATTTTCGCATGTCACATGACGGAGACACTTGGAAAGACGTACTAGGTTTATACGGCATTTGACTAAGTCTCTTAACCTTAAAATGATTTTGTTAAAGATTTTTGAAATGCATTCTTAAAACCGCTGTGTATAATAGCTTTATGATAGATTCCTACACAGCCCAGTAGCTCTCTATACCAAATTGTCCCTTAAATTTGACTTAAAGTAGTCCTCCGTGCTTCTTAATATAACCTTCATGAGTCTTATTTTTAAGTTTTATCAAAGCTTAATAGAATAGTCTTGGCGAATGCTATAAAACCTTAATAATGGTTTTATCCTAGATGAATTGATGACAGCCATAAAACTTCTATAAGCGCAAATGGACTTAAATGCTAAATAATTTTATTACTACTCTCCAGGAGGTTTTTAAAACATCACAATAAAATCAATTGTTCTGGAAGACCATTTGGCATGACTTACATTCACCATAAAACTATTTAGCAACTTCAAAACCGTAATAAGACAATTATAAGACCTGAGTAAAACTAAATAGCATTTAAATTGTTACTTGGGGCAGCTCCTTCGTAGGGTTGCCATACAAATATTTATATATATAAGGTAGATCTTAAAAAATAAAAAAATAAAAAATTTTAAGAAAAAAAAAATAAAGAAAAAACAACCAATCGTCAACAATACTGATGTACAGAATGTAGTCAGCGACACTCACAAAACTTTTTCATCTACATCAGTTACGGTTCCTATAATTTTCACTCCATGTGGTCAGTCAGCCAGTTAAGTTCCAGCTACGCGCAGCTACGATTATAACTGATAGCAACGAGATAAGAGCTACGAGTTTTCGGTTGTACAACCTACATTTTCTTGTGCTGACTACTTTGAACATTTTTTCGCGACTTTTTTTCTAATAATTCATTCAAACATCTCATAATTTCCCTTTTTTTCTAAACATTGTATTAAAAGCATTAAATCTAATTAAAATTGGTATACTATTATCAAAGGGCGTTATTAATCATTTTTATATCCACCTACTCCCACATATATATTATATATATATATATATATATATATATACAGGGTGCGCCGTAAGTCGACGTCAAGCCGGAATCGGGTGATAGACCAAATCATAACAGTTACCAGATAAATATAAAAAAATTCTAAGTCATGTATCTTTCAAATTATAGACATTTCTTTTGTTTTCGAGAAAATGTACACCTTTTGATGGTTTTTTAGCTACTGTTCCTACAAATCTTTACTTTTTTTCAATTTTATTTTTCTTATGTAACCCCGAATAGTGCTTATGTAACCTGGTGCTTTAAATTCTAAGCCTACTGTTCCAGCTTGGAAGAAAATTTCACATTTTGCCGAACCAAGAAAAAAAATTAATATTTCACCCAACTTTAACTGACTGTAATGAAAAAAAAATGTACTACGCCAGTTTGGCAAGTAACTTTAAAAGTTGACGCATTTAATAAGGATTCCAAAATGGCATAACACTTGATACAGTATTTCTTATATTACGGCAAAAAAAAAATTTTCTTCAAGAAACCCAGTTTCGAAAAATTTCTTTTCACTTACTAAAAATGATTCTAGTGTACCCAAAGCTTTCCATAAGACCGTAACTTGCAGATTTTAGTTTGAGTCAGACGGAGAGTCAGTACATGAAGTGTGACTGAGCAAGATAATGATGCTCGCTCGTCAAATCACTGAGTTTTTACAAATGTGCATCGTCTACTCTCCGCAGAGGGCCGACTTCCAAACCAAGTACATGATGAAGAAAGAGTTCCTTACCTTACGAGGACGTAGTACTTCAAGCAGTTGAAGAAGATCCAAGTACTTTTTTACGTGCAATCCAGGAAAGCACAGGAGTGCCTAAAAGTATAGCTCACCGAATTTTACAAAAACATGAGCTCCGGAATTACGGAAGCAGTTGAATTTGTCATCAATGGAAGATTTGCCCGTCTGATAACTCGATCCGTTTTAAGAAGATGTCGAACTTGTATTGCAGCTGAAGGTAGGCAGTTTGAACATCTTTTGTAAATAATAAATCTTAGCATCCAAATAATTGGTGTTTAATTTTAAACTTAGGAAAGTTTGTCCTAAATTCATCAAAAAGTTAGGATCTCTAACTTGAAAGCGTCACTATCTGTCTCACTCACACTTCATGTAATGACTCTCCGTCTCAGTCAAACTAGAAGCTTAAAGTTACGGTCTTACGGCAAGCTTTGGGTACATTAGAATCATTTTTAGTAGGTGAAAAGAAATTTTTCGAAACTGGGTTTCTTGTAGAAAATTTTTTTTTTTCCGTAATCTAAGAAATATTGTAGCAAGTGTTATACCATTTTATAATCCTTATTAAATGCGTCAACTTTTAAAGTTACTTGCCAAACTGGCGTAGTACATTTTTTTTTTCATTCAGTTAAAGTTGCGTGAAATATTAATTTTCTATTCTTGGTTCGGCAAAATGTGACATTTTCTTCCAAGCTGGATCAGTAGGCTTAGAATTTAAAGCAGCAGGTTACATAAGCACTATTCGGGGTTACATTAGAAAAATAAAATTGAAAAAAGTAAAGATTTGCAGCAACTGGAGCTAAAAAACCATCACAAGGTGTACATTTTCTCGAAAACAAAAGAAATGTCTATAATTTGAAAAATTCATGACTTAGAATTTTTTTTATATTTTTCTGGTAACTGTTATGATTTGGTCTATCACTCGATTCCGGCTTGACGTCGACTTACGGCACACCCTGTATATATATATATATTTGGACAAAGCTTAATAACGCGTCGCTGTAGAGGAGCTACACTCTCTTAAACATACGACTGGATGCATACACACACACATACACACAACAGCCATATTGAAATCCTAGAGAATGGGATCGAGTCGGATAATAGCAATTTTGGAGATTACTCAAAAACACAATTTTGCCGATGCCGGCAAAATAACTTTTCATTCGAAATAAGTCCACGCATTTCGTTAAATGTGGCTTTTTGCATTCTTAAGTATATTTCTAATCGAACCTCATGACTTTTCTCTGCTTTTCTTCAAGCGGAGCTACTAATAACAGAATGTCTTCCTCGGAATTGGAGTACAGTGAAGTACAGTGAACACTCTATTTTGCCGCGTGCCGCCGGGCAGTGCCATGCAGTGCCGTGCCGCGCTGCGCCGCTCCCGGTGTGACCAGGGCTTACAGCAGCATTCAGTTACCTTGTTCACATGAAGCGGAGTAGACTGGATTATCGAACTCCGGAGTGAGTTAATCCGCCATGTGAACACCAACTGGAATGGAATAGCCTAGACCGGTTTTAATTCTGTAGTAGAGTGGATTTGGCTTCATGTGAACACCGAGTGGAGTGGAACGGATTAAATTTTGGCACTTAGTCGGCGGTGAAGCTGATTATGTCACATGATATTAAATTCGCGCATAAATTTAATTTTAAACAAATGTCTAATTTAAAAGGGAGATGTGTGTGGGAACAAGTGGAAGTTCAAGTTTTTTAGAGTTTTGCGAAGAGCTCAATGTCATTAATATGATGGACAAAAGAACTGTGCGGCACAAAACTTTATTGAAGGAAGTTACAGAAAAATTGAATGTAAGGGGGTTTATAAAAACACCCGAGCAGGCTCAACCGAAATTAAAGCTATTAAAGCAACAATATTATGAAGCTGTTAGGCATAATTCCAAGAGTAGAAATTCCACCAAACGCTTCAAATTTTACGATCTCATGGATAAACTTCTGGGCCACCGGCAATGTCAGGCGGTGTAGATACATCATCACCATCTATTCCAACAATTGAAATGGGTAATTTATCTTTATTTAGTTAAAAGATTTATAAAATTACATAAAATAAATTGTAATACAATCTTAGATGAAAGTCTAACTGAAGAGATTGGCGATGTGGACGAAATTGAACCCGCAATAAATATAAATAAGCCTGTCATTAAAAAAGCAGAAGGTACATTTTTACATATATCAAGTTTTTGAGGGAAACTATGATTTAAATTATAAACCTATTTCAGAAAAAAATAATAAATATGAAAAGAGCCTCAAGACATTTTCGAGTGAAGTGAAGAAAATTCAGAAGGAGTTGCAACTTGACTTCATGAAGGAGCAGAAGGAGTTGTTTCAGCAACAAAAGCAGTTTGAAATGGATCTGCAAGATAGGGAAGATCAAAGATCAAACGAGTTTCTGTCTGGTTTAAGATCAATTTTTCGACCTGACAATACTTGTGGATGTCAGAGCACTCGTAGTATATCAGCTTCATTTTCAGGATATCAGTCAACCTCTGCGCCTTCAACTTCATGTGTGCATAAATCTTCCACAAATGTAAAAATGCAGGATGCCGATTATTTTGATAGGTTCATAGTGTATGAACAATCAGAGGAATAAAATAGATAGTGGTGCTTAACTTTCCTTTTAAGTTTATTTTATAGACAGTGTTGGTGGGCTTGAAACCCACAAAAGGCCACACTAGTCAAATTGTAATTATTTAAAAATGAATTAAATATTATTTTTATTTAAAGAATTATGTTTTGCATTTATACTTACTTTTTTTTAATAATTTCAGAACTTGGGAGTAAGTAAGATAAAAAGACTGGCATTAACATTTTAATTCAAAAATAAATACAAACGTAACTAAAAATAATTGGTTTTCCTTAATTCGAAGTTTTCTGCCAGATAGGTTTTTAACGTATCCCTATAATGTCTTCCTTCATTTGAAATTTTCTGGTTTACTGTTGAGGAAGGTTGGTAGAGATGCCCTCGAGAAGTAGATGTAGTAATGTCCTTAAATATATAATGTGGTTCTTTCCTACTTTCTACAAAATTGTGAAGGATACAACATGTTAATATTATTTTCGGGATGTTTCCATAAAATGAATAAAGTTTTTTATTTAAGATATGCCATCTTGACTGTAGCCTGCCAAATGCATTTTCCACTCTCACTCTTGCTGTATTCATGTGTGCATTGAATGACTCTTCTTCAGCTGTCTTTGGTGCAGTGTAATTTTTTAGCAGCCATGGTAAAAGTGGGTAAGCTGGATCGCCAACAATAAAATAAGGAATTTGTTCGTTTCCGATTGTTCTGGTCTTCTAAATATAAAATAAATAAAAAAGTTTACTCTTGTTTCAATATAAATCACTTTGCCTACCTTTGATAAAATATTCCAAGCATTTTCATATAAGCAAGAGCAATGAAAAGCATTTGCATCATGTGCTGCTCCAGGAAATTTGCAACTAACATCAATAAACCTTAGCGGAGTATTTTATGTTAAAAAGTATTTAAATTTTACTAAACATAGTCCATACATATAATTAGAATCAACGACTCCTTGAAGAATATAAGAGGCCCATCCTTTGCGGTTTACAAAATCGCGGTAACCTTCTTTTGCCGGCGTGATAGGAATTGACATCCATCTATTATTCCGATAATTTGAGGAATTTTACATATGCTTTCAAATCAATATCAATATGCTTCATCTTCATTTGGCATTCTTATAAATTCCTTTACCCTTCTATTTAGTGCATTTACAAACCTGTACAAGCATTTCTGTACAGTTGATTTACCAACACCAAATAGTGATGCTACAGCTCGCAATTCCGCATAGCTAGCTAATTTATATAAAGCAATTGCCACTTGCACTTCAACCGATAAAGCCTTCTGGCAAGGTAAAGAGTTTTCAGTTGGCTTCAACGAGTTCTCGAATTATCATGCGCACAGACAGACGGACGTGCAAAAATCAAAATAACATTTAATATTATGCGTGGGTACCCAATCCATTTTGATCTATCATCATTATTTCGAGGTGTTACAAACGGAATGACAAACATAGTATACCCATTAGATTTCATCTATGTAGGGTATGCAAACAACTGCCTGGGTGTGTGTGTGATCTGCGGCCGGTTGTGTGTGTAGTTCTTTAATAAATAAAAAACCACAATGCTGGTAACCCGAATGGTCGGACGGTATGTATATACCAGCCAAGAAGGCGCATTGCCTTCTTGTTCCTACAATAAAGAAGAAGAAAAAGAGTAAATTAATTGTGAGAATGGCAAAGTGTTGTCTAGTGCAAGACCAAATTTTAGGAATTTTTAAGTAAAATATCTCGGAAAGTATAAGTTTCCGACAAATTTTGTTTGGATATTCGTGATTTGTGAGTGAATTAGAAATTGTATACAAAATGTAAAGAAAATCGTAGGTATCCCGCTTGAGAATGAAATTTTTAATTTTTTCGCACGGTACAGCGCGCTAATTTACATAGCTAGCTAGCATATCGTTATAGGTTTTTCTTTGATATAATCGACGGGTTCTTTGCTCTTTCTCATATACTGGAAGAATCTATGAGGAGCAGTATGGTAATCTTCATATATATGGATGAAATTCGCCAAATTCTAGACTTCTCGTATGTATCGGATGGCCAGAAAAACAGTGGAAAGTACACTTATGTGAAAAATGCCATATATTTGCACTACCTGACAAACACAATATTTTTTCTTCAGAATCTGTTGACATAATTTATGCCCTCACTTCGCGATTTACCAAGGAACTGAACGCCTTGTTGTGAATACTACACCTCGAGATGTATCTTCTTCTCGCCACGCTCAACTGCCTAGCCCTGGCCGCGCCTCGCCTTGGCTCGCCTCGTTGTACCCTAAAGTACGTTTTTTCAGCGTAAAAAAAATATTTCTTACTTTTTAGTTCCTGGAATTTTGATATTGCCTTTTTAGGGTTGCGTACCTAATGGGTAACAACGGGAACCCTATTAAGCCTATAAGACGTGGCTGTCCGTCCGTCACCAGATTGTATCTCATGAACCGTAATAGGTAGACAGTTGAAATTTTCACAGAGTGTGTATTTCTATTGCCGCTATAACAACAAATAATAAAAATAAAATAAAATTAAAGTGGCCCGCGAAAAAAGAAACGTGATTTTTTCGGCGTTTTTTTCCTCGTTTTATTCCCATTCATTATTATTATCATAAGTAGAAAATTTTTTTCAAATAGCATTATTTTTTCACATGACGCCTACTTTCATTTGAAGAAATAAATAAAAAGTACATAGTGTTAAATTTTGTACGATGGTACGGAACCCTTCGTGCGCGAGTCCGACTCGCAATTGGCCGGTTATTAGTATATCGCTTTTTACTATTTTAGTCATTATTGTTACTAACATTTTTTAATCCAGATTTTTTTTAAATCTTTTTTTATTTTATCAAGATTATTTCAAATTGACTTAAGCTATTTTTATTCCCGGTGTCTCAAATATTCTTTTTGTGTAGTAATAGTTTCAATAAGGGTGGTGCTTTTATTCATACTATTTATACGAGTTTTAATTTTTCGTCAAACATAAAACAATTCTCTAGCGCTCCGAGGAGGGACGAACGCGACCGGCCCTCCCCAGAAGGTCAGTTTTTTAAACATAATTTACAAATTATGTATAAAAAGTAATCTGTATATTATTACTAAGTGCAATAAAATACAATGAAACCTTTAAATATGTAATAGCAGTTTTTAAGTGCTCAGATGGGCGCAGGAAGCGACTTCAGAGCCCTATTTTTCTTACTTCGTTTGGACTTGCGATACGTATGCATGGTAAGATATGGGGGGCAAAGCCAAATCCTGGGTGCGTTACTCTTTCTAGGACTATGTTTCCATGCTGAGTTCAATCCGGATTGAATCCGAATTAATGCTCATGGAAACGAGAATTGGGTTGAGTTTCGTTCAATCCATATTAACTCCACGAAACCAGTCGGGTTGAGTTGGGTTTTGTATAAGTATTAGTTAGAATAGTATGCGGATGGAAGTTTTATCCAACACAAATACGACTATTTTGTATGAAATATATCATATGTCAACTCAACTCAAGTCGTTCATGGAAACAGCATCGAATTAACTAAGCCAGAAAAACTTAACGCTAACTCAATCCTAACTCAATTCTGACTCATGGAAACATAGTATAGCTGACTCATCCTCTTGTCACTGTTCGTCTTCTTTGAGATTACGGAATTTTTGGACGGAATTTACTCGCATCAATGCTCTGGTTTTATTTGCTCAGCTTTAATCTGCGTGTGTGAATTGCCTCTGGAGGTGGCATTTACACATTTATTATAATTAATGGCGTCCGCATTAAATGGATATATGGCACACCTTTTAAACCCATTTGATACTATTGTTGATGTGACAGTTTTTCAAGTTCTTCGAATAAAGGCACGAAAAGTGTCCTAGTCAAAATTCTATACCCGGTTTTTATACCCTAGATGAAATCTATAGGGTATACTAAGTTTGCCATTCCGTTTGTAACGCACAGAAATAATGATGGTAGAGCAAAATGGATTGGACACCCCCGAATAAAATTAAAAGTTATTTTGATTTTTGCATGTCCGTCTGTCCGTTCGTCCGTCCGTCCGTCCGTGCGCACGATAACTCGAGAACGCGTTCACATAGAAAGCTGAAATTTTGTACATGGACATTAAAAAAAAAGTAAAATTAAGTTCGAAAATGAGACAAATCGGGCAACTCCTTCGTGGGGTTGCCATACAAAAATTTCGTTTTCCACTATATATTTGGACAGTACCTGAGAACAAGTCGACATAGAAAGCTGAAATTTGGTATATTGTGTTTTCATAGTAATAGCAAATAAAATTTCAAAAATGGACTAAATCGGGCAACCCCTTCTTGGTGTTGCCATATAAATTTTTTGGTTTTTTACATATACTGTGAAAACAATCAGTCCTAGACATTTTTATTGTACTAAAAACTTTTTCAGAATAAGAAATCCTATAAAATTGATTATAATCATTTTTTCTGGCCGACGAGCCGTTCTAGAAATATATGCGAGAAACCAATGCAAAAAATCAAAATTGCTCAAATGAGAGACCATACGAAATTTCAAACGGGCATTCATCTAGGGTATCATAAGAATTGGTCTTTTAGACCAATTAACAAGTGAAAAAATTTCCAATTTTGCACTACTTTATTCTCTGAAACTTTTAACGGTCGAAATACAGAAACATCGATAGGCTGAAGAATGTGTGTGGCCTTTGGATATAACGAATAGAGGATAATTTGGTTCTCAATACACAATTTTAATACCTCATACTTTATATGCGATTTATTCCCATCAATCGAAATAAAGATCCGGAAATTTTACATTTTCTTCTTTTAATTTAGGTATTAGCGATTTTGCTATGTACCCATAGAATACCCGCGACGTCTTCCATCCATTTGATGATCGACCATTGCGCCAATTTATATTCACATGTTTTGCTATTTCCATAGGTGTTCGCTCGTATGAATAAATAATCAATGACGACATAATTTGTCCAGATGCGGTGAATGTTTCTGGGACTGTAATATTTTCTTTTTATTTATCCTTAACACAACATAAATTATTAAAACCCTTGGATCATACAACGCAGCCACTTGAAGGATTTGTTCGAGATCCGGACTCGTCCGGATTTAATATCCGATCGGGATCTTCTAAAATATCCAAGGCTCCCTCGGAAAATAAGTAATTACGCAAGTCAGAATGCCATTTTAGTATTGCTGACTCTGTAACGTGACTTCTGGCAATATCGACAGTCTCAGCATGCCGTTGGTTAATTTCCTTATGCTTGTTGAAGAAGCATATAAAACATTTTTTCCCTGGAGTATTATTCTTAAAAGATGTGGGTCGTCCATCTTCAGTTGCTATATCTGTCACCGTTTGAAGGACATTTTCTTTTGTGAGTGGAAATCCGTTTTTTGCCATACTGGTAATCCAATCACACAGCAAATCTTCTTCTTGGGATATTAGTTCTGTTGGTGGACCTATTTTACGATGGAGTGGATGTCTCAATTTTATTTTATTTATCAACGTTGAATGTGGCATGGAGTTGGTCTTATTGTACAACCATCATCAATTTCTCCTAAAGCCATTGACAAGTCTTCCTCACTATACTTGAAAAATATTTTCTTGAGAGGCATTTTGACTAAAATTAAACTGATATCAAATGAAAACCATTCAATTTTATACCATGTAGGGAATTAACTAAATTGGTCAATTACTGGTATTTGTTTAGAAAACACGTTCCAGTAGTTGACCACCTATTTATATAGGCTCCCTTTATGATTTTCTTCCTACCTAAAGTGCAAACGATGGAGTAACCTAAAAACCAAAAATGTTTAGTTCATTTCACGAATATTATCAAGCACACAAAAAATCTTTAAAAGAAAGGACTAAAATCACTTCCTAATTACACGATGATTCATAAAAGACTGAAATTTGACTCACGGAAGAAAACTTAATATTGCTCAAATTTCGTCATAATTTCCACGTATAACGGTACTTACATAACGGAAAGAAGTTTGGATAACACGTATGAAATAAGAAATTATTTGTGTTTTACGTAGAACAATAGTATTGTCAGCTTTATTTGAAAATGGTCAATTACTGGTGCTTGGTCAACTACTGGTGCCATCACCCTGTTTTTTCTGTCTTTTCTCTAATGTACCTACCCTAAAAGCTTCCCATTCTTGTGTAAATAAATAAGGTGCAAAACTTCTCGTCTAAAGTAGACTGAAATCCACTGTAAATAATTTCCACTTGCAGAATGCATTGAATATGCAAAAAAAAAATCGAACTTTTAGATCCAGTGCATCGATCAGCCAGAGCATGTAGTAGTGGTAGTAAATAAATAAAGGCTTTACGAGAAAAATGACAAAGGAAGTTCCAACTAGTAACACTACATACATGTTATAATTAAAATAAGTGGTCGGTTTAGATTATTCCTGAATGACTGTTGAGTTATCCGTTTGTTTTGAATGCTCAACAATTGTGTTGCGTTCCTAGCCGACATCCTATACTGTCAGTTACTAAACCGCAAGTATGTAATATACGTCAACTTCACAATACAACCCAATTATTTAAAGCGTCTCTATTCATATCTATCTTGTTTGAATTAAGGCACTAGCAATTTCTTAAGCTCAAATACCCTCGAACAATACCAGATGATTCTATTGTTGTAACCTTCCACATTTATGGCTATACATTTTGATTTATAAACATGATTTAAGCCAAGAGTTTAATAATTTTAATTAGTTTCATCTTATCGTCTAAGCTGGTGTGAACCAAAGTTCCCTGTAACCTTGTAAGGATAACGTCTTAAATCTTTAGCAAATTCTCATGACTGCAAACTCCTTAAATGTTGATACTTTGCCAAACAATTATTTAGAAGCTCAGGAGTCCTTATCTGATTTTATCTTTGTGTATACGAATGTGCTACTAATTGCTCCACAATGTGCATGAAGACCAATGCCAGCTCAACCCTATGACAGGATAAACTTGCACCAGCAAGTGATATACTTAACCACATTGTTCGGTCTGGTTCTGTTCCTGTGATGTATTTTCGGTATATACATACATACATACATATGAGACTAGGCATGTACTATATAAAAGTACAACTCCAGGATTGGATTTTGGATGTCTTGTTGATAGCATTATGCTGGCAACACTCTTGTTAATCATCATTCGGGCTGCATTCAGACTTCAGAGACAAATAACTGATCCATATTAATGCTAAAATTTAAGCTTTCTGTTTGTTTGTCAATGTAGTTATGTCCGGACAACAGCTTGGAAATACAGTATTATGAGCTTTTGGGGATAATTAGTGTGCGTCATTAGGATGCCACAAAATGATTAGTGACGTCAGTTACGACTTGAACTACTGTCAGATGATGATAAACGTGAATGTACGTGCTTCAAGTGGCTTTAATTAATTCGATGCCCTCGGTCTTAGGCAGAATGGACCAACTACCAACATGAACTGATATGAGTAATTTATCTATGAATTATATGCAATTGAGAGGAGCCGTTTGAGGCCACGAAGATGCATCACTCGGCAATAGAAACTGTCCTGAGGAAATTTGGAGCTCTTAAACACGTTCACGAGATACATTAATTTCAAATGCAGCGAATAATGGGTAACCTGCTTTATTTATGGCCGAATAGATAGGTAAATATATTTATGTATGTGCATAGTCTATATATGATAGCTATGGGTCAAATTTCCTAGAGTTTCACAGAATGTTAATTATACGACGACCATAGTAGAGATTTATGACCATTCGACATATTAAAAGGTGTGGGAATCAAATTAATAAGCAATGGGCTTAGGGTTATTTTAAGGATTTCAGGATTGCTAAATTCTAAAACGAAAGTGATATTTATTTTCTTACTGGAGTATTAGAACTGTTTCCAAAAATTTAAACTGCATTGATTTAAATTAGTCTTGAGGCCCTTGAGGGCTTTTATGGAACCTGTTAAGACTAAATGTGACTGCTGGCGTTTTTGTTGTGCATTTATCTTTCCCATATTCAAAACATTTTATAAACTATTCAATTCAATTGAAGGCGAGATTTCTTATTTTATTTTTGTAAAAAAGAATGTCAAAAAAGCATGGATTTTTGTCACTATCCGCTAAGATGTTTTTCATGTAAACACTATGATTTTTCATTGTACGTACCTGCAAAAGACACAGGAGAGATTTTGTCCAGATTTGTTAATATTTTTAATGTTATGATTTCTCTTATAGCATTTACGTTCAGACGCTTCTAACTTCACGAAAATTTATTGCTTATACATTCATTTCAACATAAAAATGCAACTTTCATTAAAAAACCTACGAATTATTTATTCTCGAAGTAGCACTAAATTTGTAAACCCTTCACCCTTAGAGAGATAAATAATTAGCGATAAAACTCTTTTGAAGTGGCGGGAGTCATCTTCCTGCATTTTACACACATACGGCCTTGTGGTGCATAGTTTTCAGTTCTTTAGTCAATTGAAATTTGATGGCCTTTAGTCAGTGGCGACAAACGGTAATATAAGTCATTGAATATCGTGCCGTAACTGTACCTGATATTTGCAAGTTTCAATTTCGAAATTAGCAAAAAGTACCGGAAGGTTTCGTAAGGCATCAGAATTAGATAGCAGGCTAAAATTTTAAGAAAACAGAAAGACAAAAAATTTTCACTTTTATTTCAGTCATTTTTCAGTTTTTTTTTTTAAAATAATATCAAAGCAGCTAATTAATAATTACTTCGTATTTAAAAAAATTAATATTAACAACAGTCGAAGTAATTATTCTATGAGAATTTAGTTTACATTACTTACAACTAGAATATTAATATCCATCCAGGAACTTGTAACGTTATCGGAAAATATCCTTGAACAAATAAATTATTATTGGGTTCAACATGCTGTTTGATTGCGTTGATATTGAAGTAAGTTTATTGCTATTAAAAACATATTTCTATCTTTGTTACCGAAGACCACTCTTGAGAATACTCGATGAAGAAATCATATTCCCATCTAAAGCTTTCTCGGGCGAGGACCACAGGCACAACCACGCATTGACGGTACTTCCTCGAAAAGGATTGTTCCTCTGTTGATGTTGGTAGGCAATAAATAAAGGACTTCGCCCTGAAGATACTCTCTCAAAAAAGAATTGCCTCGCATTGATACTCCCTCAAGACCTGTTTCGACCGTACACTGTATATACAGACATTCTCATCAACGAAGATACCTACTCAAGAAATACATGTCTAAAGGTGTCTAATATTGTTGTTTTTATTATATAAATACAGACATTCCAGCCTCTTAAGAAACCTATTCATGAAAGTTCTTCTTCCTTTTAACGTTGGTAGCATACACAAGTGAAAGCTAACTATCCACTAAGAGTTCGTCTACATTACGACTGGTACTGGAAGAAAGGCTCCACTACTGTGATGATTGTCATTTATTAGTCACAACAGTAAAAGGCTACGATATGCATAGTCTATGGGCTGGTTTTCGCTATGTTCTAATGCTGCAATTGGAGGAACCTGAATTCTTCGCAAATCCTTCCCACCATAGTTGCCAGACTTTCTATCTGATGAAAGTGCAAGTGTTTGACTCTTTATATCAATAACTTGATCGAGACACTCAAATTTATTGAAAAGATTCGCAATTGCTAAACGAGAAAGTGGTTACTTGTGATCCAGCCCTGCTACCAGCTAATACCAAATAGAGTAACATTCTCTTAATGAAGCGCATCAGATCCAGGTAAGATAAGCTTTTCAACTGATCCATAGGTAGGAGGGCAGAGCTAAGAGTATGTAGACTACATTGGGCGTAGGTCGAACTAGCGCACAGAAAGTGTTCGGTTACTCTGGCTTTCCTTCCAGGCTGTCTGTCCTGCCTAGATTATCAACAACTCCCATCTTTAATAGATGGACACCTAGAGAAATCTAGTGAACTTCCTATTGTTACACAAATATAGGTAAGAACGAGAGAGCTGACCGCAAAGGGACACGTACTGCAGCTTTAATGCATTTCAATAGGATCGCAGATTTAGTCAATGATTATTATGTGGAAGGTGCAAAGTGCTCAGTACTCAAAGTGTAGTGTTCTCTCGGATAAGTGATTGTTGTGTTTTAGTGTGCATGTAAGTGAGAGAATGTTTAGATACGTAGGATTTTTGTATTGTTAGAGGTTTTCTTTAGATTCAAGGTTAGTTAAGCGACATTAATTCGTCATAGCTATGAGGTGTGTACCTGCACTTCCACTTCTCTCTCTAGATCATTGAACAACGATCTAAACAATATCCTCGCTTGGGGCAAAGCGAATCGCGTCGAATTCAAATTCAATGCATCAAAGACCCAAAGCTGTCTTATCTCATTAAAACAAGATCATAACTTAACCACACCCGTTTCTTTTGATGGAGTATTAATTTCTGATTCACCGTCACTAAGCATTCTTGGCATTAATATTTTCAGCAAGTTAAACTGGACAGATCACATCTTCTCTGTTGCCAAAGAAGTATCGAAATGTCTTGGATTTCTGAAAAGGTGCAAGAATTATTTCAGCCCGTCAAATCTAGCGCTCCTCTTCAAGTCCTACATTAGACCTAGAATGCAATACAGCTCCCATATTTGGGCCGGGACTGGTCGCACAGCCTTAGCTTCGTTAGATATTGTCCAAAAGAGAGCCTTCAAGCTCATTGGTGATTTGGCAATAATTTGTCATATCGACTCACTCGAGCACCGTCGCAATATTAGATGCCTTCCGCTCCTTTATTGCTATATGCATGGTCAATGTTCTGATAAAATATCTAGTCTAATCCCTTGTAGAATGAATCCTTCACGCAATACTCGCGCTGCAAACCGCGCACATCCTTTTACCCTTTAAATTACTTTCGGCCGTACAGTAAAATTCCGTGATGCTTTTTTATCACGAACAGTGCGAATGTGGAACAGCTTACCAGCATATTGGCAGTTGACAGCTACACGAAATAGCACGCGCCATTACAAGGCTCCGACTAATAATTAATTTTTCGATAATCAAAGTGAGATAATAAAAGTGTTATATAAAGTCTAAATACAGGAATAATCCGACGCTAATATTTTAATAGTTTAGTATACCAATCTCGATCAAAAACCTGAAAAAATAAAGTGAAAAGTGTCATAACCAAACAACAGTTTCTTTACATACAGGCACGCGCTTGCGTAGCCCCGTATATTATTCTACTTATCTTGAGACTTCTAAAACCACTTAGTCATATTAGACTATTTATTCCGAAATCTATTGGATTACAAAAATTGTTTATTGATTTTATTAAATAACATGTGAAGTGACATAACCTATAAGGAATCAATTACGGTGAGGATTGAATTGTGTACTTACACTCATATAGCTGCCCAAGCATGGACTGTAAGAAATGCTCTAGACCAATTAGGAATGAGCCGTTATTCATATGTAATGGATTCTGTGGAAACGTATTCCATCAAAAATGTATGGAAATGCCGGCATATGACATAAACCTGCTAGCAACAAACAGAAACATTATATATATGTGTGACAATTGTCTAAAATTAAAAGAGGTTATGTTGGTAAAATTTGATAGTATATTAAAGCTAGTCCAAGACAGCAATGGGAAATTAAACAGGCAAGAGGGTGCAATTGAGGAAATATATAAAACACTTAAAAAATTAGATGAGAAAGCTACCACTACTGAATTAGATAACAATAATAAAGTAAAAACATATGTAGAGGTTGTAAAAAAGAACAACCCCATGGTTCCAGCCCAGGGAATAATAATAAGGCCTAGCACAGTTCAATCATCTGAAGATACCAAAAAGCATATAAAGGAAAAAATAAAACCAAGCAACCTGAAGATACCGATCATCGAAGTGAAGCCAATAGCAAATGGAGGAATTATCATTAAATCTAATTCTGCAGATAACAATGCGGTGCTCCTACAGGAGGCAACTAAAGAACTGTCTAACCTATATACTGTGTCTCTAAGTAAAAGAAGAGTCCCATGTCTATTCATATCAAACCTGGACAGAAACTATACTACGGACGAACTATTAAATGAGCTAGTGGAACTAAACTATTCCTTCTCAAAACAGAACCAACTTAGGATAGTACACAGTAAGTTAAACAGGCGCACGAATAAGTGGACAATAATATTTGAGGTGGATGGGGTGACCTACAAACGAATGATTGGACAATACTTAAATATTGGATGGAACTCACACTATGTCCGAGAGGACTTTAATATCATGATGTGTTATAAATGCCAAAAATATGGACACACAACAAAAAGCTGTGAAAACTCTGAAACGTGCAAGACCTGCGGAGAAAATCACGAATCATCTACATGTAATAAGAATAAAACCTGCTGCATCAACTGTCGCATGAGAGCAAATAAAAACAAAGAACCTAATAATACTATATTTAAACATGCTGCAGATAGTAAAGAATGTCCAGAATACTTGAGACGTGTGGAAATAGTGAAAAGCAAGACAGACTATACGTCTGCATCCATTTAAAAGACAACCAACAATGATAAATATAATATACCTGAATATCAGAAGCTTAAGAAATAAATTAAACGAAGTTGAACTCATAATTGCAAGGAGCCCTAACATAGATATTCTGGTACTAAATGAAACATGGCTATATCCAAACGAGGTGAATTTCTACAATATTAAAGGCTATACCGGAATCTTCAACTGTAGAAAAGAAAACCGGGGGGGAGGATCTGCAATATTTTTCAAGCAAGACATAAAGTTTAAAATTATCAAACAGGATATGAGGTATAATATGATTCTAGCTGAAATCAATATAGACAGCATAAATAGACTCAAAATAATGACAATGTACAAACCTCCGTGTGAAAATCCATATGAATTTTCAGATTATCTAGAGAATGTAATACTGCAGCATAAAAAAACTCATATTCATAGGGGATACAAATATAGACTTGTTAACCAACAATAATATAAAAGCTCAATACTTAGACCTATTAACTATGCATAACTTTACGATCTTAAATAAATTGGCAACGAAAACCCAACTAGGTCCACTGAAACTACTGCCACAATAATTGACCATGCATTCACTGATTTGGGAGAGTTGTACCGTATGAGCATAGGAATGCAAACAACTTCCATCTCTGACCATAAAATAATATCAATTGTAATATCTAAGAACATCACTCAAAAGAAAAAAATGGACAAAAAAATCATCGCAACTCTAAATGAGGAAAAGTATAGAAGAATGATAAGAGAAGGGACACATAACCTAAATGTGACAACAATTGAAGAGCTCATAGGTATCATTCAAGAAAGCAAAAAGCACAGTACTACATATAAAACGATTAGATGTAGAAATAAGACATGGATAACGACCAATATTATAGAGGAAATGAAAAAAAGGGAGAAATTGTACAAAAAAACTAAGAAATACCCTAGCAATATAGATATAAAGAGACAGTACGCACGCGCTAGAAACCGTATAAAATACGCTTGTAAGGGAAGCTAAACAGAAATCTATAGATATGCAATTACAGAAAGCACGAAATGACACAAGAAAAACTTGGAAAGTAATTAACGAACATATAACAAAAAAGGAAATCAGTGGCAAGGATACCATAGTAGAAATTTGTAAATCAGGAAGAGTTGAACATGACCCTAAGATAATAGCGAATGCGTTTAACAATTACTTTGCCAGCATTGGAAAAGATCTCAAAAATGGCCTGCCTCTGAAAGAACCAATAAAAAATACAAGACAACTAAAATCTATATTCCTTGAACCCTCAAACACCATGGAAATTGTAAATGTAATTAAAAGCCTTAAAAAAAACTCAGCGCCTGGATTGGATGGTATCTCAGCTACAGATCTAGCTGTTGCTGCTGACATAATAAGTCCTATCTTATCTTGTCTTGTTAATCAAGCCTTACACACGGGCGATTACCCCAGCACCCTGAAGAAAACGGAAATAATACCCATTTTTAAGGGGGGAGTTAAAAAGGAAATGAGCAACTATAGGCCTATAGCCATACTCAGTACAATAGGGAAAGTTTATGAAAAAATAATTGAGAAGAGAATTAGAAACTTTATTACCAGAATGGGTGGTTATGATCCAAAACAATTTGGTTTTCAAGGACATAGTGGAACATTATCGGCAACTTCCGAGACAATGAATATTATAAACCAGTACCTTGATAAGGGTGGCTATGTAGGGGGCAGTTTTTATAGACTTGAGGAAGGCCTTCGACACAGTTGATCATCAGCTCCTCCTTGGTTTCTTGGATGAACTGGGAATAAGAGGTGTCGCCAATAAACTGATTGGAAGCTACCTATCAGACAGAAGACTTTACACTAGGATACAAAATGTGCACAGTGACCCGGAAATCCTCCACACGGGTGTACCTCAAGGCTCCATTTTTGGGCCCAAATCTCTACTTACTTTATATCAATAACATACAGAATGCAAGTCTAAAGGGAGAGTACCACATCTTTGCTGATGACACAAACATTATCTACAATGCTAAGACTAGTGAAGACTTACAGGAAATCATAAATGATGACCTCGTAAAATACAAGCTCTGGACTGATGGTAACAAATTGTCGCTAAACGAAGATAAGACTAAATTTATGATTTTTCGACAACACAATAAGGCAGATATAAACCCTCAGATAAATATTGGTTCTACACAACTACAGAGAGTAAAGGAAATAAAGTATCTTGGACTTACTCTCGACGAAAAACTAAACTGGAGCACTCACATCTACTCCATAATAAATATGATAATCCCTTTACTGGGGGCTATAAAAAGAATGAATTTGGCCCTAAGTAGTCAAACGGCAAATCTGGTATATAATGCACACATACTCTCACACTTTAAGTACAACATTCTCATCTGGTCGCAATGCTCTAAGTTTTTATTAAATAAGGTGCAAGTAACACTGAACAGGGCAATAAAATCACTATACAACATACCATGGTTTACATCTACTAGAGAAATATTACAAAAGACAAACAAATTAAGCCTAAATCAGATAATCAAATTGGAGAAGGCTAAATTCATATACAAATTGATGAACAAGCTAATCAAAACAAACCTGAAGATCACCACTGCTTCTGAACTCCATACTCACAACACTAGACGAAGGAACGAAATAAGAAAGACTACAGCAAACACGGACAGACTGCGCACAGGACTACTAGCAACTTCTAGTGACGTATACAATGCACTCCCAACTGAGATAAAAAATACTCCCCAGACTACACATCTTTGCAAGCAAAGTAAGGGACCACATTACCAACCAGGACATGTAAAGTAAAGTTGAGATATTTTTTTTTTTTTTTTTTTTTTTTTTTTTTTTTTTTTAGATTCTATAACCTACTACCTCTTATTTCCTTTGTAACTAACAGTAGTAATGGTGGTACTATTATAGTAGCTTTGATGAAAGTAAAATAGAAACAAATTGTAGAAAAATTGTAAGCTTGTAATTTCTAAATACCAAGTAGCTTCTATTCCTAAGTATACTAAAACTTTACTTGGCAATGTAGTATGGTGCTGTGTGACATTCAGCTTAGGGATCAGTTTAGTGATCATAGGATCAAATTGTATATATTGGACTAATGTATTTTTACAATTATCCACAAACCATGTAGTGGTGTCTGTTGAATATGTCAAGTATAATCGAATATAATTAAGTACAACAGTAGATAATAAAAATTCGAATTCTGTCATATAGTTAGATAACTTCACAACCTCTTCCTAATACCAGCACTAGCTGCCTGGAAGAGGGAATGGTAGATAGGAAGCATTTACTTGAAAATACAGGGCAGACTGTTTTGGGTTAAATTGTTGTAGATTGACAATAAATAATAAATAATAAATAAATAAATAAAATCTTCTGTTTTTCCTCCGGCATACAATCTGCGGAAGTTTAAGGGCGACATACATCGGCACCTCCGCCACTCTCCTCATATTTTCTAATCCTTTACCTATCTCCTTCCTGCCATGCTGTGCTTTGCATCATATATCTCCTGAGCTTGGCTTAATAATATAAAAAAAAAATTACAGCACTAGCCGGCGCATAGTGTACTTACAAACAAATATTATTTTTGTCCGTATCTGGCGTATTATTTTATTTAAAATATATTGTTCTAAAATTCAACCTTACTATTTAACCCATCAAGTAACAATTTCGTACATCTGCAAATACCCTGGTTCACCAGTCGCTGTTAATGCTTCGTACAAACATCCGCTTTGATGAGAGCCCCATGTAATGATATGGCAACGCCAATAGAGGGTTCGCGATAGTCTGTTAGTACGTGATATCCTGGATTCCGTGATCATATTCTGCGAATTTTACATATTCTGAGATCCCGGATTTATTCCAGGAATTGGAAATTTCATTAAGCTTTGCTTTCATGAAATCAATTTCATTTCCCTAAGCACACAAACGCTCAGGCTGTTTATTAATACAGTCACTGTACACGGTACCTTAAGTTACTTTTTAAAGAATATACGCATATCATATGCGAGTGACCCGCGCTTGCAGCTTTAAGGTAGTCAGTAAGGAAGCTTTGTTCACTCCAAATACGGTTTGCCAGCTAACACCCAATGCAAAAGTCAAACTCGTAAAGACAGAGGCTGATGGAACCTAATCATATTAGTGCACGTAGCTGAACTCTAGTCGCGCTCTCCGCAAGTTCCTAGTGGCTTAGTCGCCTCTTAACCTTATGTCTATTAAACCATTCGAGCATTATTCCTTAATAAAGTCATCTCAAATAATCAAAATCAAATAATCACATTTCTTCGTTAATACAATTTACCTAAACCAAATAATCCTTAATTTGATCAGTTCGAAATCTTCAGAATGTTCAATTCTCATTATCTCACCCAGTCTTCATAAATATGTAAAAAATCCTCGTCTAGAAAATTTCAAACATAATTTTCATGATAATTTAATAATCTTTTTTCTGTTTTTTCTTTATCCTACCAAAGGGAAACTTTAACTTCCCATAAAACTTTTCTCCATTTGCAAGAATAACCTCAGCTCCAACATGAGAAATGACTTATCAATTTCCATCTTTGGTTGATCCCACAAATGATAGTCATGATCATATTTCATAAGAAAACGTGTGTGCATATAGCGACCCGATGTTGTACTCGAAACTTGGCAGTAGCTCGTATGCATTACAAATAAGTTTACCCAAAGGGAAGAGGTATACTGTCAGGACACTCATTTCATATACCGCCCACTACATCAACTTTTCCTTCTATATAGAAAAGCATACCAGTCTGCAACTATTGCCCCGCCAACTACTTATAATGTAGTATAGCTATACAGACATCACAGGATCCCAATGGATATGTACATAATGCTGAGCGGTGGACACCTTTCTACTGAGTTGAGCTTCTCCCAAAAGTTCAGGACATTTGAAATCTTCTTTATATCCAGTGGGGTCTTGTGAGGCTCTGTAACTTGCTGGAGGTAACATATTGGACGACATTTCAGGAAATAAAATGAAAAACCCTCTACGTCTCCTGGAATCTTGCAAAAGGCTTTTGAGGGATGCACATAACGAATATGTAGGAATCAACTGACATGTTTCGCAATTTCGTTTTTTATATTGTTTTCCCTGTTATGGATGTTGCCGGTGTTGTCTTATTTGCAACATTCGTTTTTTGCCTCATTTGTAAAACAATTGAAAATTGTTTGCCTTCAATGAAACGACATATATGTCGATTTCACTGGTACAAAGAGATACTAAATGGTAAAAAGCTCTAGAGAATTTTGAAAATATGAAATTGCAATCTACGAGGTAGAAATTATCCAATTGTCTTTGCTCCCGAAGCGCCGTCAAAGAATAAAAACAATCTCTGCGTCATTTTAATAAAGACTTCTAGAGTAATTACTAGTGGGCATACGGTTAGGGGTCAGGATAGAGACCATAGTCTAAGTAAAGGCATTCCAGTACCGAGTTTGTTATTAACCTAACGTTTCTTCGATATACATCTTGATGGTGGACCTTAGTGGAGAACTCTTCTAGTTGATCGCTTGGCTACCTTCTTCCAAAAAATACTTGTGGTTGTGGAAAAGTCGTCTCGGAATAGGGTTGATGCAACTAAGGCAAATATAGGCTTTTAAACAAGAAATGATTAGATATCGGCATGAGAAATTCTCTGCCAAAAGTGTAGTTGGATGCGGTTTCTGGCAAATGAACCACTACTACAGCATAGTTTTTGAGTTAGTGAGTCAAAGAGAACGATACATGGAATAAGTTTGTCGAAATTCGGAAACCTTCTACCGAATGCAGCAGAATCCCAATTGAATTGTTTCTTCACCAAAGAAGCCATGTCTATCCTCATTAGCTGTTGACCAACTTCGGAGTTTAGTACTATCCCTGACTAGATTTGGCGATAGTATTACCTTTGAACTGGAAAAGCCAAGGGAGATACTTAGAAAGACTTTTACATCCGACTGAACATTGTACGTATATTGTTAGTCATGTACCAACGTCTCCGTAAGAACACTATATTCTAATAACAGCCAAGAGCACACGAACTTTGGCAAAATATTCAGTGATTGCTAAACAATTGCTTCGCATAGATTTGTTCTGTAGCAATCTATTATTTTGCTACTTAGCCACACAGCTGGGTGCTATGAGTACCTGTATAGAGTAATCGACATTTATTATGTTAATAATTAACCTTGCATGGTGTACAAACCAAAATTATGATGTTATAATAAACTGATGTTTTTAAAAGATCAAGAAATATCAAGGAAAATTTCTAACACTTTGAAAGAAATACTGAACAACAGGTAGGTATATATGTTGAATGTCTACTGTAAATTAAGCAGTTGTACAATACAGGGTGTTTGATGTAGGTGCTAATACTCACCTAGACAAAAATAAATTATGTGGGAAATGGAAAGGAGTAACTTTTAAATCAGCTGTAAATTAGCCACGAGTACCTGCCAACATCAGTTGAAATGTACATACATTAATTAAATCCTTCTCCTATAAAAAAAAAAAACATATCGAACTTAAGTTTTATCATGACTGAAATAAGTAATATAAAATTAATATTTTTAGTATTTAAAACGTGTTTATTTTAATTCTTTTTACAAAACTTTCTTTAATTCTCAGCTGTTGTAAAAAATAAAAATAAAAGATATTATATATAAATTTATATAAATTTGTTCTGTAACGGAACAGCTTCTTCATTATTAAAATATTTCAAATATTCATCTTGATTTTCCTCAATGCTACATAGAATATCTATTAGATCCATTTTGCAAATAATTTATTATGCGTCTTATTCCTAAACCTAGAGTGATTTCTCCTGTTTCAAGATTTTTCTGATGATGACTTTTTCCGTAAATAGAGATATAAATGTAGATATAACAATACGCTGGGCCATTCTTGTCAATATTTTTCAATTATAAATTTATAGCTGTTTGGAAAATTTGAAAACGATTCGCTAGTATTCCAAAGGAATTTTTTATAACACGGCAAGCTGGAGATCATCGGTTGTTGAAGCTGCCTTTTATGCGTTAGTCCTTGCTGCGAAAATGGTTTCAAAAAAACCATTTCTAAGAACGAAAGCGTCGTCTCCAACAAATACAAAAGGCCGTGCAGATTACTGCACGGAACTGCAGGAACTTTTGCAGAGGATATGTTCAAAGTACGTTTTTTTAGTTTTTCATAAAATATGATGTTTTCAATAACACCTCCATCAGATATTTGCTAATTTGTTCCAAAGTCACAATATATAAATTCATAATTTGCATTGCAAAGAGCAAGTAATACAAGACTATGATAGCCTTTATAATTATAGAATTATGAGCCACTTCCACTGGAGGGGGTAATCCTCACATGTTTCTCGTCTCTTAAGGAATGAGGAAACTTCCCCTTATCACACAATTCCATGGCAGCATCTGAAAAATAAGAATACAATAAAAGTATTACAATTCTCCCATTATACAACTATTGATATTGTTCGACAAACCTGAGGGGAATTGGAGACATTCACCATAATCTTATATGAATATCAATACATAGTTTCCTGCAACTGGAGTGTACCATAGTGCAAGGGTCCCCCGATGATCTGAAAAAAAAAATTAAATTAAATACATAAATACCTAACTATTGAACTATAAAAACAAACGAACCACAAATAAGCTAATAAACAAGTAAATCTACGATATAATCAAGCATACAAGAGTTTCATTACATACAAAACCATAACCAAAAAACAACATAGAGTTCAGGTGAATACTAATAGTAATTCACCTGCCACAATACAATAAGGACATAAATTACAATCAATCATGCAAATACAAGGTGCATGTTGACTGGTGGACATTTATGGTGGGAGCACCCAAAAATAAGTTCACAGGTATCCATCAACCTTGGAAAACTAAAGAAAGTCTAAAAAATTTAAAAAAAAAAATCATAAATACCTGAACAAAATAGTATACCACGATGGAAATACCAGAAAACACTACACAATACAATATTTAATACACAAAATCAACAAAAAACACTTCTCGCGAGTTTGACATTTCAAGGTTTACAAAAAAAAAAAACAATGAAATTTCATATTCCCAACACATATGAAACGTCATATCGGGGTAAAAGCAGCGCGCGTTCTAATGGCCGCGTTCGTTTCGCGATATTTTTTGCCAATTTCGCATAATTCGCGATTTAAAAAATTTAAATTCATCGTAACGAGCCAAGGTGTGAACAAGATAGCGATAGCGTAAATTAGTGAGAGGAATTCGCTAAAATGAAACAAAAATTGTGTATCGATCAGTTACGGTAGAATTTGGAAATTGTAATTAAAACTATTAAAATTAATTTATCATCTTTATGGGTATCATGCCAAAAAATGTCAAATGCGTTTTGGCATTTAACAACAATCATTAAAAAACCAACTGAAGTCATAAAAGGGAATTTGAAACAAAATTGGCTATAAAAGGCGAGTCTTTCATTCGAATTGTCATAAAGCAGATAATATGCCAAACAGTCATCGTCTACTTCGTAGTCAATTTTCTCAGCGGTTTTACAAAGTTGATCAGTTTAAAATGTTTTCGGACAATTTTGTTTTTTTTTTGTATCAAGACTTCACACATGCTTTTTTTCCTTGAGGCTGCAATTTATTTTTCACGGATTCACGATAATTTGAAAGAGTCAAATTTTACGCACAGTTTAAATCAACAAAAATTGAATACATTTTTTTTTGCTGATAATTTTTTGAAATTTGTCATCTTCCATTGGCTTTAGAGATTGTGTAACAATGTCTATATAATAGAAGTGAAACCAAATTTTTAATAGTTTTTTTTTCTTCTTTTTTTGTGTTTGTATAGCAAAGGAACTCTTTTGTTTCCGCTAGAGTGCAAGTTCTTGTTTTTGAAGAACTCTTGTCGTAGTATAGATATGCCACACTAAGGACCAGTACTTCGGTGAATGGTGCATGGGTTCTTGGACCTTTATACTGTTGGATTGTCGAATTACAACTTAATGACAAATTTGTTTTTCTTTATTGGTCTTTTATATAATCAATTTTCTGATTATTGCAAGTGAGTAATTGATTGTACATTTTCATTCGCGCTGGAAATTATTTTCAGAAGAATTTAATACTGCTAAAAATTTATTTGTGCAAAAAATGCTGATATTTCCGAAACGAATCAATTGAACTTATTTATAATTTATGGAAGTTTTTATAATTGCTGACCATACAAAGTTATTGTGACATTTTAAGTTGAAGAAATGCAAGAAATTGAACAATTATATTACGACAAAATAACTGAGAAAAATTATATAGAAATTATTGAATGAAAATTAAATGCACTGTTGTATGGTATGCTATGTGACTGCTGTCCGAACAGGGAGAATTTATGAATTGCTATAGTTATGGTTCAACATAGAATTGAAATAATTGCGTAAATAGTCTGTCATAACCTTAAGCTAAAATAAGTCAAAAATCAAGAATAACATTTGGTTTGAGTAGTAATAAAGTAACAAAGTATTGCATAAATTAAGGAATTTAAATACAGTTAAAATTAATGAAGTTGACATGGAAACTATGTAAATTTTTTTCTTTCTTATAATTAAAGTTGATGAATAATTTAATTAATCGCTACACCATCCACTACCATTATAATTTTAATACGCAGCAAATTGTGATTTTGTAAACGCAGCTCATTGGATGTCAATTATTGGAATTGACATAAGCCACCAAAAAACCATGGATTGTGATTTATGAACCCAGTTTATTATATGTCAATTATATAGGAATATAAATAAGCTGTCAAAATAAGCAGATATTTGCAGATGTTTTTGGAAGATGGGGGTTATTCGAGGGCGATGAGAATTTAAGTTCAAATGAACTTATAGGCAATGTCTATAATAATTCTTCTTCAACGGAAACATTTACTACTCTTGAACCAAGCGAAATATCGTTCCTTGAATCAGTTACTACTTCTATGCAAATTGTATTTGTGTATTTCGGAAATTTGTGTGTTTTTTATAAAATGGTGAATCTTTGTAAAGTAAACTAACCCATTTAAAAGATTTTTGATTAACGTGCTCCCGAGTTACAGAGAGTTGGGTGTTAATTTAGTGCCGTTACTTGTAGTGATTTTGTAACTTTTTTATTATCAGTGTCAATAGCTTGAAATTTTGCACGTAGGATAAAAACAGAAAATAAGGTCGATTGCAACTCTCATCGCGAGTCTCCCGGTGTTCAATCGCGATTTGCGAGCTTTTGAATTTCATGCCTTGTATTACTGGGTGGTTGCCACTGGCAGAGGACATACTTAGCTATCTCATAAATGGGTAATAGCATAACAGTGATTTTTGGTACAGTTGCTTGTCTCGAGGCCATAAGCACACAGTAGGGATGGCCGATGCATTTTGTAGTAAGTTTCCTGTTAAGTCCTAATGTGGGCTTAGCATACAGACAGGTACCAGTTTGCTAAACGATAAGACAGGAATTTTCAAATAACACAAATTCAGTCGGTTATTACAACACTAACTTCTTAACAAGACAAAGTATAATTAATTCTATTAAAATTCACTGCTTGCTACTTCAATTTTTACCTCTACGTTACTGCACTAATTCAAAAATTTCAACAACTCAAAATTAATCCGTTTTTCTCTGGGTTTTTGGTTTCCCCTGGCGTTTATCCGACTCAATCTGTAAATTAGAGAGAGAAAGAATGATTATTAATTAAGGCTGAATAAATTTGTAAACATTTTGTTCCCCCTTTTTATTTTCCTCAGTTTTTATGATATTTATTTCAAACCTTCGGTAAAATATTAGAAACTCTTCAGTTCAATTGATACCTGGCTTAGATTTTTGAAAAAGATGTTGTTTTTTAAAAAAAATCAAAAACCTCAAAAATCCGTGTTATTTTCCTCTCCCCAAGAATAAATTTTTCATGTACACACCGATTTTATTATTTTTCGTTCATAGGTTTTCCAAACATATTTGTAAATGAAGTGGAACATCCAAGAGCATCAAAATGGGCTTTTTGGTGACAAAAGCGTCCCGAGAAAGTTTTCTGAATCAGGAAAATAATACACCACTCGATAGTACTCCGCGAGACCTTTAATTTGATACGCAACAACATAGTATGCATTACATAGTACTATATTTTACATATAATAACAAATATCGTATCGGCGATACTAAATATATCGATATTTTCAGAGCCAATATATTGGTGTATCGATATTTTGAAAAAAAAAATGGAAATATCGGTGTACCGATATTTCCCAACTACTGGACCATATTTTTGCTAATTCTTCAACGGGAAGTGCCAAAATGGTGATTTGTGGACTTGCTTGCTCGAAGGTCCTCGGCACACACAAGAAAACCGCAATTAACGCATTCTGCATTTTTCTATATGGTTACCAACGGCAGGGGACTACGTTTTTGCTAGCTCTCGAACGGAGAGTGCCATAACGATGATTTTTATTGGAGTTGCTTGTATCGAAGCCCTATGCATACACAAGGAAACCGCAATAAAATCGAGTGGTGCATTCGGAAGTTAGCAGGTTGTGGGTATTCTTATACGGTTGCCACCTACGGAGGACCACCTTTTTGTTTATTCTTGAATGGAACGTGCCATAACGGTAATTTTTGGTACAGTTGCCTGCCTCGAGGCCCTAAGCACTAAGAAGAAAACAGAAGTTATCGCGATCGTAATATTCCTGATAGGTGGTCACCGGTAGAGAGCCACCACAAAATACTTAGTTATTTTAATTGTCCTGGTTTTGTTCGAATTGGTAATTGTTTTGGTTTATAATTTATTGATTATTTTACTGGTATACCATCCGATATTATTTACTTGTTTGTTAATTTATTTATAATTGGCGTCAACTGCGGCACAGAATTCTTTAAGCGATTAGGTTCGGACCGTGTAATTAGCAAAAAAATGTGTATTTTAAAGATTATAGACTCTGCATCCATGCTGCAACGCACGCAGAGCAACCAAAAATGTTGGTGTTTAGACTTTCTTTAAATTAATGGAAAACATTATTGACTCTCCTTCGTAAGCTTCCCTCGATGTTTGTATTACAATTATTTCCCGAAAACGCGATACATTTTGGCAAGAGATCATGCTGCCGAAGTTGTTTTATAATAATCTCAGTAATTGTGTCGGATGTCTCATTTTCAGTACTCTCTATTTCGAGAAGCTTTGAAGTGATTCCGTTCTTTTGGTAATCAAAATACTAAATAATAATGGGAATAGTTTTGTGCTTCCATGATTACTAGCATCCGTGGATACGCTTATGAATGGTACATCTTTTAAATCAGTTTTTAGGTCGGCAAAGGGCTAAGCACTCCGTTTACAATAGCTGTAGCTTTTGTGCAATTTCATATCAGTTTTTTTGCTGTATCTGCCATCGAAAACAACACTCGGTTAAGGGCATTAGTGCAAATGTGGCAATATGTGAAGTACTAGCTTGGCTTTTGAAATTTGTTTTGTATTTTTTTGTGTTTAAGTGATCTTTTATATCAGCGTCGCCCTTATTTGCTAAGTTTACATTCGATTATTAGGTGGAGGTTATAGTTACAAATAGGTGACAGATTATTGTGCTCAAGTGAATGAGCTTTCTTTTTGTTAATAATTTTGTAATTGAATTTAATTTTCATATTTCATAGGATTCATAGGATTTTTTAGAGATAATAGCTTACTAGTAAGTTAAAGTTGCTACAGAATAAATTCAAGACAGTTATCCTATACTTCCCAAGTCGGGCTTTATAATTTATTATCATGAAAAGGGACCGCAAATAAGATTTTTTTTCATTTTTTGTATGGAAAATCATTTAACAAGGGATATGAAAAATCGGTCACTAATAATCATTAAATCTGAGTGTTACGCCCTTCAGGGACGGTACACTATTGAAGTGCGAAAAAAAGTGATTACCGAAAATTTTTGAAGTAAAACTTCTTGTAAACTGCCTCGAGAGGGGAAATGAGAGACAAAAACCTGGCCTTCCTCCTCTTCGCGGCGTTCACTCTCCTCCTTTTTTGCTCATCTACGAGTCTACGCTCATAAAAATTGGTAATGGCTGGAACAACCGTTCTCATATTCCAATAAATGCATAACAATACAATGGAAAAAATTTCCAGTAAATTTCTGAGAAACATTTGTGGCCTTCTTCAAAACTTGTATGCATTTGGTTGGCAATGGGTGCTTGGTGGGCGGCTAATAATTTCTATGAGCGTAGACGCTAGTTAAGCAATAAGCATTCATTTCTTCGTAGAAATTTACAGAAAATGTTACGGCAAAATGTATTATAATTCAATTGTAGTGTTGAGCGGAGATTTTAACACAATTTCGCCACAGATGGCCTTCGTTAGCATTAGTGAAATTTTTAAAAGATAAGTTTAATTTAACTATGCTTAACGGTCTTAATGAAGCTACAACTAGAGGTGGTACAACAATTCTCGAGATTTATTGATAAAATTAATTCAATTATATTTGCTTCCTATTATTCCTACCGCAAACCTATTGTTACTTTTATAGAAAATACACGTAAAGAATCCACACTATCAATAGTTGAATGTGATGATGAATAACCAAGATTACTTTTATATTATATTTTCTTTTATAAAGTATTTTTGTAAAAAAAAGTCTATTAAATTGATTAAAAAAAAATCTGTAATGTAACCGCAATCATATCGAATAATTTCCGTGTTATAAAGGCTAAGAGCTTTGCATTTTGCTTTCCTTCAGCATCTTGCTCATATGTTGCAAAAATGTATATTATTCGCGCAATATTGGTACTTATTCGTGTGATAGAAGGAAAATAAATGAATTTATTTTTTATAATATCGAATTAAATGCGATTGTTTTTATTTCTACCCATATATTAGTAAATTAAAATCATTTATTTTCGGAGTCCATTTTGGGAAATGGCATTGTGTTTCAATAATTGTTCGAGTTTCTTAATTTTTTCATATATGTCTGATTATTTCTGTCGAAATTATTACTGTAACTGATTAGAAACTTCCTTACATAAGAAACAAATAATGTTTTCATTAATATTGAAAAATGTTAAAAAATGATCAATAGTACAAAAATGGAAACGTTAAATTTGAAACACGTACTTCTAAAATGTTTTATAAAAATTCCTTTGTATCAACAAAATTGAAACTGGAACATTTTAGTCTTAATATCAACTAAAGTTACAAAAGGTGTCTTAAATATTGCAATACATGTTACAAATCAACACTGAAAACTTTTAGAATCAAAATTTTGGCAGTTTTCTAAAATTTGTCAAAAGCGTTTCAATATTGAATTATTAAATGCCAAAGTCACAGCTGTCAAATTTCACTTTTTGGTATAAATATAATATATATAAATAATAAATGTAATTTCAAATAATTGGGAAAGGGATGGCATATTATATTGGTCTCCAAATCAAAAAGAGACTAAAGTGCTTCGCGCCGACGAAAATAGTGTTCGGGGTGATAACTGGACTCAGAGGGAATGTAAAATCAAGGTTCTTGATATTGAAGCCTTAAAAGACGGACTGGCATTAGAAAAACAGTACATCGAATTTACCGATTCAGAGAGCATAGAAAAGTAAGTCAAGCTCGTGTACACAATGGAAGTATAATTCGGTCTTCATAATTATTATCTTGAAGGTATTTATTAGCAAAGCAGCAAAAAAGAAATTATCCAGTCGAATTAAATCTAGTTAACCAGTCAAAAGACTATAATCATTTATTTTGAACTTTGAACACATCAGCTATCGTAGAATTGCTACTATCGTCATCATCATCACCGTGTCGTTCGAGACAAAAAATGGAAACAAATTTTGCAGCCAGGCATTATGCAGAAAATAGAGTAATTTCGTGATATGCTTCTAAATTGCCTGCAGCTAATAAAATATAAACTGACGATATAAACATTATTAAGACCATAGAATCGCATGCCTAGGCTCAGGAGATGCTGACAACGAGGGTGAAGCTGCATATGAGAATATCACCGGCTTAACCGCTATCACTTTTGAGGAATTCCAAAAATTTGAAAAAAATTTGCAAACAATACTCAGGAATTGAATGACAGGTGTGATATGTTGGATGCACAGTACTCAACAATTATTATGGAAAACGTGAAATCAATGACAAACTGACAAATACTTGAAATTCTTTTAAATCTAAAATCTACTGAGGGCAGTCAAAATTATAATCCCGAGAATGACCTTATATTAACAATTTCATTACCTTTGAAAGCTCATGAGGATGTAATAATTTAGAAGAAAAGCTGAACGATAAGAGTTTCAGCAGCCAAATGGTAGGGTACGGAGGGGCTAGTTGAGCAATTTTTTCCAAAAACTAACATAACTCGAAAATTATTTGCTGGATAAACATATTATATACACCAGCAGAAAGCCTCTTAATTTAGAATTAATATATTGAGTTAGTTTTACTGTAAAAGATATACCTATGGAATAAATATCGTATATGTCAAGAAAATCAGAGCTGCTCAACTTACCTCTCCCATGGGGCAAATTGAGCAAGGGTGTGGGGCACGTTGAGCACTGGTCATAATTAAATTATTATCATACACGTATAGCGAAACAATACAAAATATAGCGTTTTATTATTACATCTTTATTTTAAGTCAACAATATACTTCTATTACAAAATAAAATCATTTAAACTTTAACAAACACAAAATAAATCAATTCAATATTTCGACATTTCAAGTCTTTTGGTCTTTTTATGAAAAGAGATTAACATTAATTGATAACAAATCAGTCATCATTATCACTATCACAATTTAAGCAGACATAAGTCCATCCAGCGTGAGGTGCACACTTGACATGGAACCAATTTTTGCAAATTTGACATTGAACCCATTTTTCTCCTGGCAAACTCTCAGAATAAGCTTCGCAGCAAATGAGGCAAAGGTACTCGTCTTCTTCGGAACTAGACAGAAGTATTTTTGTCTTAATTATTTCTTTATGCCATTTATCTACCTTTTTATTTACTTTCTTCGCTTTTAACGTCTTATTTTGTTCTGCTGCGAGAGCATTTCTTGTAGGTGTATCCGTCAAAACAGCAGCCTTTCTTTTTCTTCTTCCGGCATGAGTCTGCACCCTTGGACCCGCCTTAGGATAAGGTCGGATGGTTTCAGGTGAAAATGGTTGAATCGCTGTAGAGGTAGAAGGCTCAACGTTAGCTAAAGTTATTTGAGCCACTCTACACGTAGAAGGCTCGACAATGGAAAAACTTCGGGGCAGCGTTTCGTTTTCCTTCCCTTCCTCTCTCGGTGTTTCATGACTAGTTGGCGCGCTAGCAATTGGCTCCGGACGGGTCGGTCACGAAAGACGGCGCAAAATCAGCTTCAGAAAATACATGATTATTAAAAGGAAAAATACCAGTTTTTGAAAAACCTTTTAAAATATTATTTGCGGTTGTAGATAACGGTAATGCTTCTGCCACAATTTTCGGTTATGTCATAAATTGTCATACTGTATTCTGGATTGTTTCTTAGCCAGGAATCTTGTGCGGAAGCACCATCTCTCTTGAAGGGTCCGAATACTGATACGTCAAGTGGTTGCAGCTTATGACTGCAATTGTGGTGGGAAGGACAACATTACGACTCATTTTCCTTGGCTAATTCTACAGTTTTTATGTGCAAATGTGACGAATGATTGTCCAGTACAAGTAAAACAGGGCATTCCTTAGATGGCTTAATGTGTGCAATTAAATGCTCCATGAATTAAAAAAATTCTGCATCTGTCACCCAACCGCTAGCGTTACCTGCTCCAATAGAGTCAGGAGGACCTCCGTTGATGAAATGGTCCTTATAGTTTTTACGGGGAAATACGAACATTGGAGGGACTGAATTCCCCGATGCAGAAACGGCAACAACCAAAGTTACGTTCGTGCCCCGTTCCGCTGAAGTCATCGAACCGACGTTCCTTTTACCTTTTGCAGCTACAATTTTATTGGACTTTAACACTGTGGATACCCCAGTCTCATCAACATTCCAAATTCTGGAAGCAGTAAATGCGTGCTTATCTAAGACACCTGCCAGCTTGTCAAAAAATACCTTCACATTAATTGCATTAAATGATGTTGCCCTCCCAATGCTGGTGGGCTCTGGCTTTCTAATAGACAATGCGATGTTCCTCTTTAATAACATTGTAAGCCATTCCTTGCCTGCCATTTTATTTTCAGTCCAAGCATTAGACATTTTATTTTTGTACCTCATGGCACATTCATAGGCAAGACGACGAACATCTTTAGGACATAGTCCGTAAAATATAGAGGACATTTGCAACAAGTAATCTCTAAGAGAACTTTCTGCTGCTTAGTAAATACCTGTCTCAGAGTTTTATAACCCATTGTTGGCGTTCCATATTTAGATTTTATTTTTGCTATATACCTTGTCAATGTCATACGTTTTATATTGAATTCTTTGGCAGCAGCTTTTACACTTTTAAGGTCTTCCAAAACAGCCTGTGCTGCTTCATCCAATTGTACTGGAGTGGCTGAAGCTCATGACGTTTTTCTTTTATAGGTACGCATCCTGGAACAAAAATTAGCAATAGTAAAATTTTTGCTTTCTCTTGGAATTTCAATGGGGTAAGTTGAGCATCTTTGCTCAAATAGCCCCGACCACGCTTTTGCAGATAAATTATAGAATATTAATAAAACAGTTGAATTATCAATCAAAATTATATTAAAATGCTAAAATAGAATAAATGTATTGGACAAAAGAACTTACTTGGACAATATTCTGCGAACAGTACTGAAGTAAGGAGAAAATGAAAACAGCTCACGTTTTTTACTTTTCAGGGAACAAAACATCAAAGCAACCGTGTACCTCGTTTGTTTTCCGAGCGGCGACTGACGCTATCATATTTTAGTTCTTGCGCTTGCCGGTCTCAATACCGTTGTACTATGAAGCTCTTGCGATAAAATATGTGTAGAGATGTAGCAATTGCCCAACTTACCCCTATGCTCAACTAGCCCCTCCCTAGCCTACCATAAAAATTCTCGATAAAGATTAAATATGTCATACAAAAGTTTTTGCTCCGTGCTTTAGTTGATTTTTTCCGCAATTTCAAGTAGTTTTTTCTAATTAATTTTACAGTACAGTTTCTTCACGTGACACCTGTGACGAATTTATGATTACCATTCGAACTCTGATTTAATATTTATGCTGGTAAATTATTTTAAATTTTTGATTTGTCAATATTCGAGATGGCCCCTAGCAAAGCACAAAAGGAGAAAGTGAGAAGAGTTACCGAAGTTGCAGCCAAATACAAAAATATGGCTGCAGTAATAGATGACCTTCAACGAATTCAACGTCTCCCTGATGCCATTATGGTATACTCAAACTCTAGACTGAGCATGTTCCGCTATTGATACAAAACATTGCACGAGAGATCAATTGTCCCCTAACGCCTTTTGTTGATGTCTTTCATATGAAACCGAGATCATCGACGCATGACTCATCGCAGCGGAATGTATTGCCTTATAATCATAGCGTGCCTATAATTGTGCGTTTTGCATACGCTGGTGAGAAGCATGCAATTTTGTCAGCATTCAGCAGGGCTGGTGGATTAAGTCTCAATCGCATTGATAGATTTACTCAGAACAGCAAAATACATTTTAACGAAAGCCTAAGACTAATGAGTTGTTAAGAGAAGCTCGTCGACTGCAGAAAATTGGGTTCTAAGAATCTGTGAACACGAGACGTGGCTTTGATTACGCAAGAATGAAAAAGAACGATTAACGCTATTAACGTAGTAACCAGTATGGAACAACCACAAAGTTTCAATGCAGCGAGCACCGGAGCGATGGGATAATTTTAAGTGCGTTTATCAATCTTACGGGTCTTAATTTTTTTTTCTTTTTTCTCGGTTCTTCAGTTAATATTTTTTTCTCTTTTTTTTTATTTTTTCTTGTAATATTCACATTTTCAATTACCATCTCTCTTTATTTTTAATTTTATTTTAATTTCATAGATTATGTGCTCTTTATACGTTGAATTTGTTAGCTCTAAATCTGTTCTGCTGGGTGCAATTGATGTTGTCGTGCTGTTCCTTATAACGCATTTTATCATGTCTCTTGAAGCTATTGACGGGGGTTTTAATGTAAATTATGATTACGGGTAGAGGGTTTGGTAGTCTGGACGGTGTGAGGACTCTGATAAACATCATGGGTAAGCAGAGGAGTGGACTAAACATATGTTCAATCAATGCCAGAAGTGTAAAGATTAAGATTGATGATTTTCGTGAAGTTTTCCGAAATAGTGACGTGCATGTTTTGCTGGTCTGCGAAACCTGGCTTCGAGAGCATATTCCTTCATCCATGGTTTCCATACCGGGTTTCAAGCTGTTCAGAAATGATCGCCTCGGAAGAGTGGCTGGTGGCGTGGTTGTGGCTATCTACGTGAAGGCCAAGGTTCTGTCATCATCTATAGAAGAAAATCCCAAATTCATCTGCGTGGAAATTAGTTGTGGTTATGAGAAGCTTGCTGCGTCAGGAAATAATTTAACTCCCTAAATATATCTGCATTTCAAAGAGTATTCTCTGCTTTAGCTCAGAGGTATGATGATGTTGTTGCTGATTGCGACTTTAATGTCAGTATTCTGTCCTCTTGACTCATGATTATCGTATTTTTCTTTCCGTATTCAGTCCTTACATTTAAACATAATTAATTCCTCTCCCACTTTCTTTAATTCACAGTATCCATCTCTCCTTGACGTTTTTCTTGTTTTCGTCCCGAACCGTGTCTTATTTCAAAGTGAGATAAGTCCGTTTAATACTCTGGACCATGACATTCTGTTTCTGACTTATAATTTTTACTTTGACCCTATTCCATCTATCCAAAGATTTTCCTACAGAGACTTCAAAAATAATGATATAGATGGGCTACTTCTTTAGTGCGGCACCCTACCTTGGCATTGGATCCTTGAATGCACATCAGTTGATGAACAGGTGACTATTTTTAACGGCCTCGTGGCCTACTTATTTGAGAATTTTGTACCTCTACGAGTCAACCGACTCAATATCCGCTATCCGCCTTGGTTTACAAATGAAATTAAATTAAATTAAAAGGACTAACTACGATAGGGCTTCCTTTTCCGCTGCACGTAACAAGGTTACCACTACCGTTCGTAATTTCAAGAGGCGATATTATCGTTCCAAACGTAACCTTGAATTACTATCCAAAACTCTTTGGAATAACTTAAAAGAGGCAAACGTCTACGGTAAAGACATGTCTAGTTGTGAATATAGCTCAGAAGCTCTAAACAGGTTCTTTGCAACTCCCCCAAATAATTTACATCAAACTACCCCTAGTTACAACGATCTTGAATATAACCCACCAACTTGTGATAACTTGGACGAGGCTTTTCCCTCGACCTTGGAAGACAGCGACAATACTTCCTATGGCAAAAAATGCTTCAGCGAAAGATATTTCCGATTTTCGGCCAATCAGCATTCTCCCCTTTCTGTCGAAAGCATTGGAAAAAATTATGCATAGCCAAATAATCAGATTCATCAATGCGCATAAGTTGTTATCCAAGTGGCAATCGGGATTCTTGCCTTTTCATAGCTGTGAAACTGCAATGCTAAAAGTGACTACACACATAAGAACTTCTATGGATGATAAGGCTTTCGATAGTGTAAATTATGACAAGCTCCTCAATAAGCTAACCGCTTTTTTCACATTCTCGAACTGTTCCAATAAATTATTGAGATCGTATCTTTACGATGAAATCCAACAGGTGCAAGTTAATAATCAGCTCACCAGCCTCTCACCAGTCAAATTTGGAGTTCCCCAGGGCTCCATACTGGGTCCTCTTCTCTTCATGTTATATATATTAATGATCTATGTTATGTTGTTAAGGATGCTAATATTAATTTATATGTTCAGATGTATCTTAGTCATCCAATATCTTACCAAGAGGATTGCATTGAACGTATCAATCAGGACCTTGCCAGATTATCCCCGTGGTCTGCGTAACGGTCTTGTCCTCAATCCGGTTAACTCACACTGCATAGCCTTCTATAACACAGATCCCGAGCTTTTGGACTTACCGTCTGTTAGGCTCAATGACGCTATATTGCCCTATATGAATAATGTGAAAAGCCTTGGAATCTAAATCTATTCCGCATGAAGTGCTGCTGTCATATTAATAACTGTTTGAAAAACAGTTATTCCGGCCCTCGTAGACTATTGTTGTCTGCGTCTATTTTACTTTCAGGCACTCGCTTGAGGCTGGAATGAACTATTGCCCCTCTTTGCTTACGAAAACTTAATTTTTCCGAAGCTGGACAGTGATTGCTTAAGAAGGCTGAATATAGCTATCGATGATTGTGTTCGATTCATCTATGGTCTTCGTCGATTTGACCATGTTTCTTCTTTTAGTAACTCTTGTCTTCAACAATCACTGGATTCATATCATAAACGGAGAACACTTATTTTTCTTTTTAATCTTCTGCAGTCATGCGAACCTGCTTACCTTTTTGAATTCATTCAATTCTTACAAACCCAGCGGCATCGTATGATACTGATTCCTCATGTTTCTCGTGTTGTTTTTCAGAGTTCATTCTTAGTTCAGATCCCCCGCTTATGGAACGCCTTACCAGTTACTGCTCAATTTGCCTCCTCCTCTGGTGCCTTTAAGTAAATTATGAATACTAATTAGCGGAATTGCATCTTCTCATCAATTGCACAAAGTTGTTGCCTAGCTTGAATTTTTCTTTTTCTTTTTAATTTTACTTATCTAAATTTTTTGAATTTTATTTATCTAAATTGCCTTTTTCTGGTGTCTTTATCTTTCTTCGTATTTTACATTTTAACTTAGTATAATTCATAATATTAAAACTATCTCTTTTGAATCTAATTTAACTACTTTTTATATTTAATATTATAATTGATGCTGGGTAGATCAATTTGTTTTTATAGAGAATAGAAGAATTTTTAAGAACTTTTATTTTTAACGATTCTAAATTAAATCATAAATACCCCGGGCGAGGCGGTTGTTTTTCTTCTTGTATTTATGATTTAATTTAGAATCGTTAAAAAAAAAGTTCTTTAAAATTCCTCTATTCTCTATCGTGACCAATTCTAACAAGTGTGGGTTCGATTCTCGTCAGGAAAAAATAAAATCAATTCTGTTTTTAGTTATATATCTTAATTTCCAAGTAATTATGCCGTCATTTTTAATATTGTACTAGATATAACATCCTTAATCTTTTGTACCTTTATCCAGCAATAAAGGTAGTGTAATTCTAAGTATTTAATTGGACTGGAACAGCAAAATATCTGAAACAAGATGTAGACAAATTGCTTTTATGGAGTTAATGAATTTAGTAGACCTGTTCTTTGATGTGGTGTTACTAGCTGACAAGACATATTCAAGAATGCAGAACGAAGACTTCTTCAAGGAGAAGCTGCTTAGGCATTCTAACCTAAGGATGAAACGTAAAAGGGTATACATAGACCCGTTAAACTAATAATCCTACTACTATCTTTATTAATTTACATAAAATATTCACCTTCACAGAAAAACTGAAACAAGTGGTTTATGTGAAATAACGCTAAATGTGGAAAACGAACAGGACAATAGGAACTAAAAAAACTTGGAATATTATTGTTTTTCATCAACATAAATAATAAGGACAAATTCAATGAAATGACATGAATTGCTGTAGCTAAAGTTTTATTTTACAACCTTTTCTAAACACAACATTTTTTTATATTATTCTACTACTTCTAATTATAGATGTAAAAAAAACACTTCCTCTACCAGCATGAAGTATAATATGTTTCTCATATTTTAATTAGAAGTATTAGAATAATATCAATTATGAAAACTAAGATTTCTTTTCATCGAATCCCTGAATTGTTACTTGATTATAACGAAGTAATATATGTCTTTAATAACGTTTGCGTTCATTCAAATCATCTGAACTATATATAGGTATATTGAATTGTTTTAGTATGCAATAACGTGAAGAAGAACTATTTCAGAATTTAACTTTATACCAATACATTCTAAGCTGTATAATTCTGGAATATTTTCTTTACCGAAGCGCAAGTAAATATTAAGATAAGATGACTTTATTAGCCGCTCAAAAAGTCGACACATTTTTTTATACTTGCACCATAATTACGGATGTCATTCTTGTACGTTACGTTTATCATTCTAACAACTTCATTGTCCCTTGTCAGAAACCATTTATTTTTGTTATTTTTGTTTGATAACATTAAACCATTTGATATATATATACAGAGTATTATATGCCCTAGTACATTTTTGTATATTATGACGTTCACTACACATTCCTTTAAGATATGAAAATTTTAAATCTATTTTGATCAGTAAATGCAGTGGTGTTAATCTCAGAAATTTCAGTCAAACGTTTAGCAACTTGTTTGAAGGGGCCATTTCCATTTCGGAATAATGTCTTTATTATTCTTAGATAACTTTCAAAAGAACGTATTGTTAGTAAAATTCAAATTACAGGGCACAAAATCTAAACATTTCTACTAATTGCATCTATTCCATAAATATGTATAAATTCTTCAACGTAATCTTTAAACAATTCTTCTGCAATAATTAACCCTTTAGCAGGCAAGCTCGCATATTGACGGGATGCATGTTGATCGCAGTAGCTCAAGTCGTAAAATTTTTTTAAAACGTAACGTACATTTAGGACATCTGTACGAATAGACTCGACATTATAATAGAAATTTAATGCTGTGGTATAACAGCTTTTGATAGATACGCTCAGTTCATTTGAACTTTACGCAGGCAGGTACAAAAAATATATTTACAATTTTTAGTTTTTTAATAGTCTAAAAAAATATTTTGTGTTTGTTTTGTGCAGAGAAACAATTATTAGTAGTGTTCTGCCCAATGAGAACACTCAAAAGAAAATAGCAATAATGATGTGGACTGTAAATAATAACGCCGGGAATATTTTATAGTCAGTGGTTTATTGAACGCACGTAAAACTTAAGTACAAAATTACAACTATAACTAAAATTAACCGAATTCAATTTCACGACGCTTAAGAACTAAACTTCAATAGATTAAAAAACAAAGGTCACTTATTCACTACACAATAATAATTTTATTCTCAATATAACACTGTCAAAGTTGAGACAACTTTGACCAATGGCAATTATATATATATGTATTGTATAAAATATATTACTCAATATGAATCAAAAAATTGTACTCACCAGTATAAAACTATGGAATCGACTTTATGGCGTTGGTAAATAAATAATTAGTGATTATCTTGTTCTAG